>JANAVB010036419.1:6283426-6367545 GCA_029216955.1 Iris pallida | reverse complement strand
CAAGAGGCCACATAACTATACTTGCTGTATATGTGGATGATATAGTAATCACAGGTGATGATGCTGATGAGATCACTAAGATGAAGACGAAACTCGCCAAAGAGTTTGAGGTGAGGACCTGGGGGAGATGAGATACTTTTTGGGTATCGAGGTGTGTAATGGTGAACAAGGAATTGTTCTCCACAAAGAAAATATGCACTAGATCTGCTGAAGGAGACAGGAATGCTGGGATGCCGCAGTCACTCCAATTGACCAAAAGTGCAAGATGGAGCAGAAGCAGGAGCCTGTTGATCGCGAAAGATATCAAAGGCTAGTAGGCAGACTGATTTATCTAGGACATACTCGCCCTGATATCTCATTTGCAGTAAGTGTTGTAAGCCGCTATATGCATGATCCAAGAACGGGTCATATGGATGCAGTATTTCAGATCCTAAGATATCTGAAAGGGACGTCGGGAAAAGGACTGTGGTTCAAGAAGAAATGGATGCACAGATGTTGAGGGATACTGCGATGCAGACTGGGCAAGCTGCATAGACGACAGAAGGTCTACCACAGGGTACTGTGTTTTTGTAGGAGAAAACCTGGTTTCATGGAGAAGCAAGAAACAGTCAGTGGTAGCACGGTCGACAGCTGAAGCAGAATACAGAGCAATGGCTCTAGGAGTATCAGAATTGCTATGGATAAAGGCGCTGCTGACAGAGTTGAAGCTAGACAAGGGGACACCATTGCACCTTCGGAGCGATAGTCAAGCTGCGATAAGTATAGCGAACAATCCGGTTCAGCACGACAGAACGAAGCACATCGAGATCGATCGATTCTTCATCAAGGAAAAGCTGGAACAAGGGATACTGAAGATTGACTATGTTCGCTCAGAAGAACAAGTGGCAGACTGTCTGACTAAGGGTCTTAGTTCATTGAGTCTGTCAAAGCTATGTAACAAGATGGGGATGATTAATATCTATCGCCCATCTTGAGGGGGAGTGTTGAGAATCAATAAGGGACTTTTAGTCCCACATCGGAATTTGTAGTATGTAGAGGAGCTAGACTCCCTATAAGTAGTGAAGTAGTCCATCAATAAAATTCATCCCAACTATTATTTTCTACAATAATATAGTCTACAAGACTTGCTTTTGTACTTGGTTTGAGGTTTTATGTTTCCGATTATAAAGAAAAGTAGTGAATAAATAATATATGGAGACAGCTGCCGAGTGGTAAGGTTTAGCTACACCAATTTAGAAGAAAGCAGCAGGTTGCCTTGGGTTTCATGACAGTAATAATCTAACCAGTCCCACCCAAAATGTCCACTGCTGTTATTATTATACTAGTAAATTCTATAATCTATTCAAAGAAGCATGTTCATGGTATTTGGTTGCCCCTTTCTTGATGAAAAAAAAAAAGCCAAAAAGAGGCTTGATACGTAATCTCATCGCTCTCTTTGACTCTAATTCATATCCTCACATATATGAACTTAGAAAAGTAGACTCACTTTGGATCACCAGATGGATTGATTGCGGATATGTTCTACTTTGTGTGCACGAGTGGTGGATCGATCGATGGACGAAAGGACAGAAGTATATATGTTCCTTTGACTATCTAAGCTAGATTGGCCAGATATTGTCAAATATAAAAGCAGTCAGTTATGTGCATATCCACAACTGTCAAAATTTTATCAGTTCTAAAATAGTAAAACTGTAAAAATTGGATATGCACATGTGTCAAAAATGTAATGTTCTTATCAATTTATGTAATACCCTTTTTATTTTTTCATCTGAAATCAACAGGTCAGATGAGGTCAGGTCAGGAGTGAAGCCCCATTACACGTTTAATTTTCTTCAATTTTATCTTCTTTGAATATTGAAGAGTAGTGCGTTGAAAAAGTTGCATAAATTAATGATCATATACAACATAATGTCTATTACTTGATATATTATAGAGTAAACTCACTGTTAACTAAGGTGCATTTCTCCATCAGAAGTTTGGTACATATGACCAGACAAAGACCTCCAGCCATAGGAGACCCTTGATGCAAACAACTAAATTATGTGGTTATATATATATATATATATATATATTTTATATATATATAATATATATATATATATATATATATATAATATATATATATATATATATATATATATATATATATATATATATATATATATATATATAATATATTATATATATATTATATATATATAATATATATATATATATTATATATATATATATATATATATATATATATATATTATATATATATATATATATATTATATATATTTATATATATATAATATATATATGAAGGTTGACTTACTTCAATGGTTACACCAATGGTAGCCATTTGACTGCTGCTACCATTTCGTTTTGCAACTCGATATGAAGGGCCCTGATGCAAAACGAAATGAAGGGCACCTTGGTTGTTGCAGAGGCCACCATAAGATCTTTTTGCCATCTTATTTTAGATTCCTGTGCTATCATTTGGTCTGGGTGCCCATATCACCTGTTTGCATCTATCTTATTTGTCAATTAAAGTCCAACTTATTAGAAATTATGAATTACTTGCTCTCAAACTATGGGATAGTGACCGTTATGTACATGAACTCTGGATCAGTTGAACATCATGAGAATGTGCATTACTGTACCTTTATTTTGATTTGTACTACATCCCTCATGTGATCTAAACAATTACACATAAAAGCTAATTGTAAATGAAAAGTAAACATTGTTTTGAAGTATCTGTTGAACTAAGTATTGTTCGACCCTAATGTATGAAATAATTCTGAATTTTGTACTTATCATTGCTTTATATTTTTCTTTTTCGATTGGATATTCTGCCGATAATCTGTTATGACTTTTTATTCTAGGTCTTCAGATGTGCTCTTCGTAGACATCCTTCTTCTTCTCTAGCAAATGACTGCATAGCATCAATGGTCACTTCATAGGCATGGTTTGATAGAAGAAGATGCCATACACATGTTGGATACATGTCAGGCATGTAGAAACTAAGACACTCTGGTGAATACATACCAGTTACATGGTTATCCATATAAAGAAGTGTATCCATAGTGGTAGCAGGAAAGTTCTGAGGCATGGTGTGTATGCTCGCCTAGTAACAGAAATAGGTTCAGCTAGGTACGGGCAGTAGGATACCAGTGTAAGCATGTAATATATATTTTGTGAACCTCCATAGTGGTAGCATGTAATATATATATTGGCCTAAATTGTGAAATATCTCAAAAGTTCATGAATGTCACTGAATCTATACCAAACCACTGAATATGTTGATTGTTGATTGAAATTGACCCAGAGATTGATTGTAAAGTCTTGAACCAAAGTTTGTTTGGGGATTAGATTAAGTAAAGGATGTCTGTGAAACAGGATACGTTATTTTACTTTTCAGTTGAACTTTTTATTGGTTATTGCATGACTATTAGGTTCGTTTATTTTGTTATTCTCCTATTTTTTTACATCTTAAAATTTGCCTCATTTTACAATTGATTTGTTTCTTCTCGTATATATAAATATCTTATAATTGTTATTGCAGAATGCATATCAAGTACCAGAAATTTATAAAGACAAAATTTTGAAAAAAGCTAATAGTGCTTGGAGAAATTGGAAGGGAGAACTCCGAAAGATTTGTGATAGAGTTGAAACTGTTGCAGAGCGAAAAAATATTGTGGTAGAAGATGTAAAGAAAGAAGATTGGGAAGCTTTTGTTGAATTACACTCTACAGATGAAGATCAACTTCGTCGTGATTGTGGAAGGAATGCGAGAAAAAAGGTTAAGATATTACATACAACTGGTAGGAAAGGTTGTGCGAGGGTAGCACATGAACGGGTAAAGATGTTAATAATCTATTATCTATCATTTCTCGTATTTCGATGCAATTTGAAAATATGTTAATAACCTATTTCCTATCTTAATGTAAAAAAAGGCGAGTCCTACAGGTGAAGTCAATAGATCTTTATTATACTTGGCCACACACCTAAACACTAGTAAAAATGATCCTGCGCGTGTTATCCAGTCGACAAGCGGATTCGAATACTTAGTAAGCTTAAATTTTGTCTTCTTTTTTCTTGTTATATTTAACAAATAATGAACACTTAATAGCCATATTTGTCATATTTTTATCTTGTAGGAAAAAATTAAAAGGCTTATAGATGAAGATCCCTACTTAGGAGAGGAAGATTTGGATAATGATGTTGTTGCAATGGTTTGTGGGATTCTAATTAATTTTCATGTTTGTTTATAATTTGTTACAAGTTCATACTATATAATTACTTCCTCTTCTCTTGAAAATTGCTTAGGTATTAGGCCTGATGGTAAGGGTTATGTACATGGAATGGGTCAAGGTGTTTCAAAGACGGAGATTCGTGCTTCAGCTGCAAGCCGGGAGATTGCTCGTAGAGAAAAGCAAAAAAACGACGCTTTGCTAAACCGGATAGAGAATCTTGAAGAAACAGTAGCTTCCTTGAAGGCTGCAGGATCTAACACTCCTAGATCAAGTCAATCTTCATCACAGTTTCACAATCCTAGTCCTTCTGAGGTGAGTCTTGTCTGTTTGTTATATATGATTGTTATACATCACAGTTTCACAATCCAAGTCAAAATTTCTCATTTTTTCATTGATAGTGCATGACTTGAGAATTTTATTGTTGCTTGTGGGAAATAAATTATGCAGTAACCCATTTTTTCCTTAGATAATATTTTCTGTACATCCTAATACTTATGGAGAATCAAGAACTATTATATACTTAATGTTTTTTTTCTTATGTTTGTATGCAGGGACATGATCAAGCTACATTGCCCATAAAGACTTGTCTTTTGAAGAATTTTAGAAAAAAAGCCATTGCTATAGGACGTGTGAATACAGATGCACCATTGAATGATGAAGCTTATAACATCATTGTCGATGACGTTTTTGATGGCAATGAGATGTTGTTCGATAGAGATGGAAAGTTTGAGGATATCACTATTGGCGAAATGATTAATTGGCCAAAATATTCAGTTCAGTTTGTGAGGTTTTAAACTTCTCTTTTTTGTACTGCACTTGCGATTGTAAGCTAGCAATAACATATTTTTTGTTCATTATGAGAATGAAATCGTTGTGAGCTAGCAACATTGGAGTGAATTTTTGTTTTTTTTTATGGAAATTGCTATGTAAACTCGATACATTTATTAGTTAATGCAAATTTGATTAAGTTTTTTCATTGTTGATGATTGTCGATGTTTATATGAAATTTTATTGTCAAGTGTATTTCAATTTTATATAGAGGATAAACAGGTTTAAATAGATGTGATATCAATGGAATGATTTTTTTTTAATTCTGTATTTAAAAAAACGACATATCTTACCTGTTGAAAAAGGAAAATTAGTGGGAAACCAAGTTACATGTTATTTGACAGTTTTAGTCTGTTGTTTTTATTTGACAGATAATAACTGTCGTTTTATACATCTATGAAACGACAGTCCAAAACTGTCGTTTAAATTTTGGGACGCGCTATTAACGACGGATGTTCTGACAGTCCAAAACTGTCGTTTAATGTGATTTACGACAATTTTGGACTGTCGAAAAATGCATGTTTTGGCGTAGTGAACAGAAGTTTATCAACCTCAGGCAGGCCGGCAAGACTGTAGATGCTTATGCAGCGGAGTTCTGCAGATTGAGTAGATTCGCCCCAGAGATGGTAGCAACAGAGAGCCGGAGGGCTATGAGCTTTCAGCAAGGGTTTCATCTCGAGCTCTTGCAATTGATAGAGGGGCACAATTACCAAACCTTTGATGAAGTATTGACGGCAACTCGAAGGCATGAGATCACCATTCAGAAGCTTGCGGTGAGGACTGGGGGTCAGAAGAGATCCCACAGTCAGATTGAAGGAGGAGGGGGAGCAGCGCCCCGAACAACAGCACCATCCGCTGGCATTCGTATCCACGATGTGGCGATACGAGGACCAGCACCACCACCCAGGCAGCAGCAACAGCAACAGAGGAAGAACCAGCAACCCCCGGCGGGCTGCACTTATTGTGGGAAGATGGGGCACACTAGAGATCTGTGTCAGACATTGAATGGACTGTGTCTGATATGTGAAAATCCAGACCATCGGGTTACCACATGTCCCATGAATTCGAGGTCAGGAGGACCAGGGCAACAGTTTCCTGCTCTGCCAGCACCAGGGGCAGGACAGTATCGAGGACCAGCAGTGGCAGTAAGGCCGTTGGCACAGCGTCCGTTTATGCCGCAGGCTCAGATGTTTCGGCAGCAGGGGCCGCCGATGCAGCAACACCAGTATAGACCACTCCAGCATCATCAAGGAAGGGGCCAGCAACAGCATCAGGCTAGACCGCAGCATGGAAATCAGCAAGGAGGTCGAGGGCAAGCATTCACTCTGTCCTTGGAAGAGGCATTGGCATCGGAAGATATTGTGGCAGGTAACATTCTCGTTGCCTCATATCCCGCAGTAGCATTGTTTGATTCGGGAGCATCCCATTCATTTATATCTGCACAATTTGCGACACGACTAGGAGTGGAGTTCGAGACATTGCCAGGGAGGTTGAATATACTCACTGGTAATGGGTTCGTAGGAGTTAGTAGAGTTATTTTAGCGTGTAGTGTTGTAGTTTGTGGGCATTCTTTACCTGCCCGGTTGATAGAATTTCCTGTTGGAAATTTCGACGTTATCTTAGGCATGGACTGGCTGAAAGACAGTCATGCGACAATAGATTGTCGTAGAGGGAGTGTATCGTTTGATATTCCAGGCATGAAGAGGTTCACCTTAGTCAGATCAGGGGCAACTCAGCAAGAGCAGGGAGTAGTAACGGCAATGGAAGAAGTTTAGATTCCGAAGGTAGTTGAAAAATTTATAGACGTATTTCCCGAAGAACTTTCAGGTCTACCACCAGTCAGAGATATTGAGTTCAGTATAGAATTGGCACCAGGAACTAAACCGATATCAGATCGGGTTTACAGAATGGCGGATTCAGAGCAGGCCAAGGTATATCAGCACATAGAGGAACTGAAGGAGAAGAAGTTCATCCAAGCTAGCGTGTCACCATGGACAGCACCAGTGGTACTTGTGGGAAAGAAGGATGGGTCATCCAGATTGTGTATTGACTACAGGAAGCTTAACGCGGCAACAGTGAAGAACAAGTACCCATTATCCAGGATCGACGACTTATTTGATCAGTTGAGCAAAGCTAGAGTTTTCTCCAAGATAGATCTTCGTTCAGGGTATCATCAGGTGAGGGTTCGGAAGGAAGATATTCCCAAGACAGCATTCAGGTCGAAGTATGGGCATTATGAATTCTTAGTAATGCCGTTTGGGTTGACCAATGCTCCAGCAATATTCATGGATTTGATGAATCGCATCTTTATGCCATACTTAGATCAGTTTGTCGTGTTTCTTGACGACATTCTCGTATACTCTGCTAGTGAAGAGGAGCATGAAAACCACCTCAGGAAAGTATTGCAGGTTCTGAGAGAGAACCAGTTGTATGCCAAGCTCAGTAAGTGTGAGTTTTGGTCGGATCACATTTCATTCTTGGGTCATATCATATCAGGAGCTGGAGTAGCAGTAGATCCCAAGAAGATAGAGGCAGTAGAAAGTTGGCCAGTACCCAAGACCGTAGCAGATGTGCGGAGTTTCTTGGGATTAGCAGGATATTACAGAAGGTTTGTGTCAGACTTTGCAAGACTTTCAGCACCCATGACCCGCTTGACCCGGAAGGATGTACCATTCGTTTGGTCGACAGAATGTCAGGCATCATTCGAGACTTTGAAGCAGAAGTTGATATCAGCACCTATTCTTACATTGCCAGTTGGACCCGAAGGTTTTACAGTATATTGTGATGCGTCAGGTAAAGGACTTGGATGTGTCCTTATGCAGCATGGGAAGGTGATAGCGTATGCATCTAGACAGCTTCGGGACCACGAGAAGAATTACCCAACTCATGATTTGGAGTTAGCAGCAGTAGTGTTTGCACTGAAGCTATGGAGGCATTACTTATATGGTGATCGAGTGGAAATGTACACAGACCATAAAAGTCTGAAGTACATCTTTACTCAGAAGAAACTAAACATGAGGCAGAGAAGATGGTTAGAGTTGATTAAGGATTATGACGTGGAGCTTCAGTATCATCCAGGCAAGGCGAATGTAGTAGCAGACGCTCTTAGCAGGAGAGGTGGCGCATTTATGTTAACAACACAGAGGCATATCTTAGAAGACCTTCAGGAGATGGGCATCGAAGTTATACTTTCCAGTGATGTAGGAGTTCTAACAAGTCTGCAAGTTCAATCCGACTTGGTAGGCAGGATCAAGGCAGCTCAGGCACAGGACCCAAGGATTCAGAAGCTTAGGGCAGAATGTGAGTCAGGACTCAGGAAGGAGATGAGAATTCATGAAGATGGTACACTTAGGTTTGGATCGCGTCTATGTGTGCCTAGTGGAGATATCAGACATGAGGTTATGGCAGAAGCTCACAGTTCTCAGTATTCTATTCATCTTGGAGGGACCAAGATGTACCAAGATATCAAGCAGCATTTCTGGTGGAACGGGATGAAGAGGGAGATAGCTAGATTTGTTTCCCGTTGCTTGGTATGTCAGCAAGTGAAGGCAGAACAGCAGAGGCCAGCTGGGCTATTGCAATCGCTTTCCATTCCGGAATAAAAATGGGAGCATATTACAATGGACTTTGTGACCGGTTTACCGAGATCACCAAGTGGTAAGGACGCTATTTGGGTGATAGTGGACCGACTTACGAAGGTAGCACACTTTCTTCCTTTCAGAGTAGGGCAATCTACAGAAAAGTTGGCGGAGTTATATATGCAACAGATAGTCAGGCAGCATGGAGTCCCTGTCAGTATTGTATCGGATCGAGATACCCGCTTTACATCACATTTCTGGAAGAGCTTACATCATAGTCTGGGTACCAAGTTAAGATTTAGCACGGCTTACCATCCGCAGACGAATGGGCAATCAGAAAGAACGATTCAGACTTTAGAAGACATGTTGCGAGCTTGCACTCTAGATTTTGGAGGGTCTTGGGAGAGTCACCTGCACTTAGTCGAGTTCTCATACAACAATAGTTATCAAGCCAGCATCCAGATGGCACCATTCGAAGCACTATATGGTAAGAAGTGCAGGTCGCCGCTTGCATGGGACGATATCGGGAAGAGGAAGATGTTAGGCCCGGAAATGATTGTTCAGACGGTTGAAGTGGTTAAGGAAATTAGAGAGGGACTTCGTGTTGCGCAGGATCGGCATCGTCATTGGGCGGACCAGCATCGTAGGCCGCTAGAGTTTTCTGTTGGGGACCACGTATTCTTGCGGATCTCACCTACTCGTGGGGTCATTAGATTTGGCGTTCGTGGGAAATTGAGTCCGCGATACGTGGGCCCATTTGTTATCCTTGATCGGATAGGCGATGTTGCTTATCGTTTATCCCTCCCACCTTCGTTACGAGAGGTGCATGACGTGTTTCATGTATCTCAATTACGTAGGTATGTATCGGACCCAAGCCATGTCCTCGATCACTCTGAGCTGGTTGTTGGTACCAACCTGTCTTACGAGGAACAGCCTGTGTCCATTTTGGACCGAAGAGAGAAGATACTCAAGAACCGAACAATTAGTCTTGTCCGTGTTGCTTGGGGTCATCACTCCTTGGGAGAGTCAACGTGGGAACGTGAGGATGATATCCGATCACGGTATCCACACCTGTTTGACTCACAAGGTATATCTCTTTCTGTATACCTTGATTCTTCATGCTTGTCACCTTATGGGTAGAGCTACTTGATATCATGGATTGATGAATTTACATATATAGTACTTGCTTTTGACATGGTAATAATGATTGCTTGACTGAATTGCTTGTACTTATATTGGTTTAGCCTCGATGCTCTATCTTGCTTGAATTTGAAATTTCGAGGATAAAATTTTTTCAAGGTGGGTAGAGATGTCACTCCCCGTTCCCAGAATGCGTATTTTAATACGTATATTGCTTGAATGTATTTATTTAATATTTATCATGTATTATCCTGTATTTAAATTCCTATAACTTCATGTTAATTAATTATTTGCTCTTTAATTTTCATGTTAATTAATTATCTGCATTTTATCTTCTGCACTTTATTTTCTGCAATTTTATTATCTGCTCTTTAATTTTCATGTTAATTAATTTCCTGCAATTTTATTTCCTGCATTTAATTTCCTGCAATTAATTTTCTGTTTTTTTTACCTCTTTGCCTTGCTTTCGGGTTGGCCTTGGATGAGCCCCCTTAAACCCGGCCTAATAGCTCCCACCTACCACCCCCTTTGCTATTTAAAGCTTCCATCTCATTCTCTCTCCTCATAACTCTCATTCTTCACCATTACTTCTTCTTCTTCCTCTCATCACTTCTCCACCTACCAGCAGTAGCAGCAGGCAAGTGCAATCTTGCTTCTTGCTTGGAGAACCATTTTTATGGTTCATTTCTCTTCCTCTCACGATCCTGAGAGAGTTTACTACTTAGTATTTTGGATTTCGTTGGCTTGTTTCTCCCAGATCTAAGTTTTTGTGTTCTCGGTTAACCATGGGTTTTTGGATCTCCCAACCTGGCGTGCTTTCTGGCTGGGAACTTCATTTCTGGCTTGGGACAAAGGTTCCTGAGTCACGCACACGTTATTACGTGTCTGCGTGTATTTTCAGTCACGCACACGTCTCTACGTGTTTGCGTGTATTTTAGTCACGCACACGTTATTACGTGTCTGCGTGTATTTTCAGTCACGCACACGTCTCTACGTGTCTGCGTGTATTTTCAATCACGCACACGTCTCTACGTGTTTGCGTGTATTTTAGTCACGCTCACGTTATTACGTGTCTGCGTGAATTTTTAGTCACGCTCACGCCTTGACGAGCGTGCGTGAATTTTCAGTCACGCACACATCTTTGCATGAGTGCGTGAATTTTCTGTCACGCACACGTCCTTACATGTCAGCGTGAATTTTGAGTTACGCACCATCTTTGCATGCGTGCGTGAATTTCTTATCACTTTTCCATGCTCACTTTTCACGCTCATTTTCCACGCTCACTTTTTCACGCTCACACTGTGCGTGCGTGAATTTCCCTTCACGCTCACACTGTGCGTGCCAACATGCATCACTTTTCACGCTCACTCCTACTAGACTTGTTGGCGTGACTTTTGGCCTTAAGCCTAGACTTGTTGGCGTGACTTTTGGCCTTAAGCCTAGACTTGTTGGCGTGACTTTTGGCCTTAAACCTAGACTTGTTGGCGTGACTTTTGGCCTTAGCACAGACTTGTTGGCGTGACTTCTTGACCTGGGTGTTTCTATTTGTTCTTTAACTTATTCATTTAATGGTGGCATGATAATTCTTCTATTATATCCTTACGCCTTTTGGCCTGAACTTGATAAAATCATGATATGTTAATATTGTTAATACAGATTGTTATGTGGAACGTGTCATGTGTCTTGATTGATCCATGGATATCCAGTAAGGCTGGAACTTAACTCTGAGGAGTTATAGACTCGACCCCATGTAATACTAATTGACTTTCATGCCTTGTCACCATTGATAATGATTGTGACATTGACTAATAATTGATCATGCGTTCCTAGTTGGAACTAAGAGACTGGCTAGTCGTCTTATTGAATTGAATGAATGAGACACGTTCATGTAATGAACTATTGTACTCGATTAGCCGATCCCGAATATTGGCATACAGGCACATGCAGGCTTCAAAATTATTTATTTATTTATTTAGTTATTTATTTATCTTACAAAAACAGCATATGTACTTTATGGTCAAGGCATGATTACTCCGTGGTTAGATTTGATTGTTGCATCACGCTATGTAAGACCTACAACCTAGCCGCACGGGTATCGTTGTAGAGTTGCGCATATCGTACCCCGTACAAAAGTACTCATTTGAATGGCCATGATCCACGGCATGGGACTTCACTCAACGTAGAGACTATTAAGTTAAATAAAATAATGATTGCATGGAGAGAATGGATTCCCGAGTTCTTACATGGCAGCCCCCTTGGGACTAGTAGTGCCCGACGGGCCGGCTGGTTCCCACAGATACTATAAATTTGTCACACGGGCAGGGAACGGTATCTGCTTATATTATTGTACATGCTATATTAACGGCGGGCGTCCCGCTGGGACTCGTCTAATTACATGATTGGCGTAATTGATTAACTGGATAGACTAGCCTTGCTCGCACATAGTAAGAACTGAGGAATCCCTATTTGCATAATTTCAGGATAACTTGGAACTCACATTAGCAAGCCGTAGTAGTTGATTGGCCGTTCAAGATGATTTGTTTGTGTACTGCACTACTCTGTTACCTAACTGAGATGATCAGACTGTCAGGACATGACGGGCCAACTTCTGTCCTTGTTTGGTTGGGAGGTTGGTTCGAAGTGTCGTGATGTTATGTGAATCCTAGTAGATAGCAGAAATCTATTATTATATTCTCTTACTTACTGGTTTAATCCTTCATATCGTGCTCCCTTGTGGTACTTGCTATTAGAGGTCTAACCTCTCTGGTTTTGCATGGCCAGATTTAGAGCCGGTTTCCGAGGATCCAGATTACTTCCACCTCCAAGATGGTCAATACTAGAGGAATGATCGCAGGAGGACTCGAGTGGGTTCCTTACTTCACCGCTCGTTTTGTTATTTACTTCATACTTAGCCGTTTGGCACCGACATGTTAGTCGGATTGTCTTGCACTTACTTTTACATGATTGTAATTAAGTCAGACTGCAGCTGATAACAATTGTGTATATGTTACTATACCATCTGGCTATGTTTTGTAAAGCCAGATCTCAAGAACATTTTGACTGAGCGTTTGGGACGCCTTACTGCTTTATCTTACATGTTCTCTATTACTGTTTCTTGTTTGAACGATTGAGACAATAGATGTGAAGTGACCATAGTAAGACTTTCATGTAGTATGCACCCCCTCGTCTGGTTAGACAGCATTGATCGTATTATACGGTATTCATCTACCCGTAATACGTAGCTGGCTGAGTCATTCCCCCGCTCTCCAGTATTCTGGTTCTGGGACGTGACAATTGCGGGACCTTCAGTAAGGATCGTAACTAGACTGAATGGGTTGCGTCGCAATGCCATTGAGAAACATAAGTCCATTCTGGCATCATGAATGCCAATGATCTTCATATAGATAGGGATCGATGGGCTGAATAGTGCAGGCACACAGAGATCATGCATAAAGATCACTTATAACATGACAGAAAAATATGGTAGGCGTATTCACCCTGCATCGGTGCAAGGGTGAGTGCGTCGATGTTGGTAAGAAGTTGCCACGAAACAACACGAGATTGCTATATATTATTTGTTTGCTTACGCGAATAAATGATAACATATTTGCCATGAAAGACATGCTTTACTGCTTACAATATGCCATAAAACCGATCATAAGGCAAAGATAGAAAGATCACAAGTTAAGCTGCATAATTCATATGATTACTTAATGTTGGTTTAGTAAAGTTGGTCTTATCAGTACGCGAGAGGATTAGTATTGATCTCCCACCAAATTGCTTGCAGGATGCAGGGAATGGATTGCTCGCGGTGGAGCTTCGCTTGAACGCTGAGGCATGAAATGCCATAGCGTTTTGAGGTGTGCGACCGCATTGACGCTCGGAATTGCAAGAGGATGATGCGGCCGATATATAAAAGACATGATGTATGGAACGATAAAATCCTTTGTGAGCAAGAGAGAACTTGAGTATTGTATGCCAATCTGGCATATTCATTTAGGCCATTGAAAGCTTTTGTAAATTTCGATGCTTATTGAATAAAAGAGAATTGTTCCGTATACTCTGTGTAACTCCAATGTGATTCTGTTTCTTTTGCTGCGAATATCAAATTGAGATAACCATTTTGAGAGCCTGACATCTTGTCTTGTACGAGTGCAACCCCAGACTCGTACGGCATCACGTCCCAGCGAGGACGATCGATTCGGTAAAATTGACGCGAGGACGAACGATTTTCCGGGTCGGGACGTGACACTTCAAACCTATCAATCTTGACATTTCCTTCTTCTGTTGCCATCGCTCCCACTTTTTCTACGAACCTTCGAACAAGGCTCTGATACCAATTTTTATGAACGTGGTACCAGTGATTAAGGAAAACAATCAAAAAGACACGAGATTTAACATGGTTCAGATATCTGTTATTCGCCTAGGTCCAAGGTTGCCCATAAGTTATTTATTATTTAGAGAAAGTAACAATTACAAGAGACTGAAGTTATATTTATAATAAAAGTTTATGACAACCACCGACTTTAGTATGTTTCCCAAACTAGCCCTACTAATTAATGTACATACCAAACTCATCCTACCCATCCACCTATATTTCCTAACCCTAATTTGAGTGTTGATGTACAATAGATTATCTGATCAAACCTCCACAATCTCTACCAGACCACGTCCTTTCTAGTTTATGTCATGTCAACAGATGATAGAAGCAATGTACAAGAAAAGTTGCAGCAATAAAACTGATTCGTCTCATGTGTGGAAAGACCTGCTAGTTCTCAAGATGTGCATGAAATGACAGTTGATTGCTAATTAAGGGAATGACAATGACAAGAACACATACCTGGTATAAAACTTAAGGTGCCAAGGTCAGCTACTAGAAAGTAATCACTCTAATGGCATCAGCTTATAATACTCCATTATCATTAGCATAATGAGTAATAATCAGTATCTATTACATAGATGGTCAAGAGACCCAGAGCTTTGGTCGAGCTTCGAGTGTCCATATAGGAGACAATAATTAAGAGCTTTATCATTTTGAATTGCAACAACCACTACGCATGGGAGCTTCCGGTTGAAGCGAAGTCAAGATAGGAGAATCCTCAGATTAAGCAACAGGTGGCCTGAGCACATGATCCTGAGAAGTATCCAGAACTGCTGGAGGTATCCACTGCCACATGCCTACTGGCAGATAGTTTGTATATGGAACTGCTTTGTATGCAGAATGGAGTGCAGCAATAGCGGCAGCAGGATGTGCCATGAAAGGAGGTGCAGGACTCGTGCATTTAACCACCTGCTCCAAGCGCTCCTTCTCAGCCTTGAGCGCCACTTTCTCATCCCTTAGCTCATGTTTCTCCGCCTGCAAGTTAATTAACAACCAATGTAGATCTGATATAACAATTACTTGGAAATCTTGAAGTCATAATATGGACTAGTAATGGCATCCTTCCTGCCAAATAGGAACTTAGTTACATGAATTTGGTATCCAAGAAGTGGTGATTAACTAGATATATATAAACTTCAAATACATGAATTAGTAGTAAAAAAAAAGGTGGCTAATGAATCCTACTAATTTTAATGCAGACCTTACAACTATGCTTAAAAGTTAAAAGGGGTTCAGGTGGCTTTACAATTAAGAAAGAAAAGAAGTCTGCGCCTGGAAACTAACGAAGATTGAAACAAGTATATTATGTTAACCTTCAGGGGCATTCTTAAAACCGCAAATATCGAGAGTTCCCTATACGACGAATAAGTAAAGATAAAACCAAACACAATAGAAACACAAGATCTAATGCGGTTCAACTAAAGATTGGCCTAACTAAAGATTGGCCTACAACCACATGACAAAGGAAGAATGTTTTATTGAATAGAGAAAACTTTGCAAGAATTTATACTAGTTACCCAATCACACAAACTCTTACGTACAAGGTCTCCAAAGAGGTCTCCCTTCTTCTCTCTCCGTTCCTTCAGTCTTAGTTTTTCCGAGTTTATTCCATCACTAGACAACATTTGTCGCTCTCTTTTGTTAAACACGAACCACTACAACAATCTCCGCATTAACTTGAGTTCAACAAGTCATATTTTGAAACTCTTGCAAATGCCTCCGCTCCTTTAGTATTTAGTTTCTCCTTTAGTCTCCACCTTGTCCACTAACACATTTTTTGCTCAAAACTGCGAAAGTGACACGATCCTCCTACGTATCATGAGCCTTGCTCATACTTATGCACCTGAATAGAAGTCAAGTCTAACTTGAACTTTTTCATAGGAATAACCTTCGTTAGTATGTCAGCCGGATTCACCAAAGTATTGATCTTTATAAGGTCAATTTCCTGACGATACGACTACCTCAGCTTGTGATACCATACACCAATGTGTTCAGCCTGACTATAGTATACCTGATCTTTACGAGATGAATCGCAATTTAACGGTTACAAAACAATGCAATTGACACCTTTCCATAGTAAACCTGATCTTTACGAGATGAATCGCAATTTAACGGTTACAAAACAATGCAATTGACACCTTTCCAATACAAACTTGCCAACTAAAACAGTGCTTTTCCGATGCCTCTATTGTTATATTCTGACTTCATAGTTGCTAGCATCACATTATCTTGAAGGGTCGACTTCTATTTGCCTGAAGAATCTGCAAGTGTATATGCATAGCATATAGTTAAGCATAATTTGCATCTATATATCCCTGCAACTAGCTCGATCTATCTTTTAATTTGTGAAACAATAAGCCGAGATCCTTCATTTTAATACCAAAGTATCCACTTTGCTGCTTTCCAATGAAGTTTTCATAGATTTGACATACCAAACGGCTAAATTGGTCACATAAGATGAATTCGACCGAGTGCATACCATGTCGTACACGGATTATCCCCCTCCAGTAGCATATGGTACCCGAGACATGTTCCTTCTCTATCGTTTTTCGGACAGTATGGAGGATAACTTGAAAGGCAAATGATTATTGTACTCATTTATCTTGAGTCCTTCATGGTGAATCTCTACCTATTTTCTTTGGGATAGTGATAGCTTTCCAGCCTTCCTGTCTTGATATATTTCCATCCCAAGGATCGTTCTTGCTCCACCTAAATCTTTCATATTAAATTTTGCACTCAATGAAGGTTTGAGCGTCCTTACTTCTGCCATACTTAGAAGTGATCTATAATAAATATACCGACCATCTTTACCGCTTCGAATACACACAGTTGTCATACTCACATCGGGAGAAATTAGTCTTCACCATAAAGAATCAAAGCACTTGTACTACTGTTTGGAAGACTACTACAATCAATGGAGAGATCGCTTGGGTTCACTTATATGATCCTACTTGCCAGGTTCTATAAAACTTTCAGGTTGCCTCATGAAGATTGTCTCTTCCAACTCATCATACAAAAATGTTGGGCGCCCTGATCTCCTTAATGCTACTTCATATGGGTCTTGATAGGGTTGCTTTCTATTATCCATCTTCATAATATGATTGTCTACACTGCATCAATAAGCTATAATGGTTCTTCAGTGATCGAATCCTCCCGAGTGTCAGAAACCTCCACCGAATCATTGTCGCATAATGGTGCTACTCTCACCTTCTTAGATTGTTTTCCCACACATTTCAACATGGAAACCGCATTAAAGATCACATTTTAGCTAGTGGACACCCTTCTGCTTTCTGGATCCCATAACTTGTAGCCTTTTACTCTATGTTTGATTCCTAAGAAAACGCATCATTTTAACTTTGACTCCAGCTTCCTTCTAATTCACGAGTGAATACGTAGCCTAAATAGACGTAGAGGATCATAATTGACTAGCTCTCCTCTTCACAACTCTTCAGGAATCTACAGATCTATAGCGGTAAATGGTGATCTACAACCAAATAGTGTACTACTCTCCATTATGAGTCCAAAAATACTTTATTATTCACCCCTTTCGCTTCTTCACGGGCGTTTTCAATTCCTTAAATCTGACAAACACTTTTGACTTGTGCTTGAGGAAACAGACCTATAACTTTTGTGAGAAGTCGTCAAAGAAAGTGATTTAATACTTGCCACCTCCCTGTGATCGAACAAGAGATGGCCTCTGTCACGTCCCGCTCCCGTAGGAGCGATCGTCCTCGCTAAGGCGTGATGCCGCACGGGCCTAGGTTGCGCCCGTGCAAGACTATGTCCAGAAACGGCCGATTTGAGCTAGGCCACAGAGTCGCACAGAGTGTCCCCATTTGCAGCGGAAAGTAAATGAACACGAATTGAAGCGAATTCAACTCTTTATTGATATTCAAGAAGTTTACAAGCGACGCTAGGCCGATATTACAAATCGCTTAAGCTCTCTCTCTCTGAAACATAAAAGGCGTGTCAAGTGGCTTACAACATGGAATGATTCATGACGATGTTCCGATATATTATGTCCTGTATACGGTACTTCAGCTCCTTGCAACGCTCCAAGGCTTCAGAGTTGACTCCGCGCCTTAGCACGTTCGAGGAAAGCTCCGCACCCGACGACGTCTCCTGCATCCTGCAAGCAGACTGTGGGGTTATCAGTACATTGTTATGCACTGGTGGGGAGGCTAGCTCGCCCACAATGCTATCATTACCAAACACGTTCTATTTACTTCCGTGCACCGTTTATCATTCATTGTCTTTCTAATCTTGCCTTAGGATCAGTTTCATGCATGTTTTATAACCTATCTCATGTTGCCAAATTCAATGTGTTGCATGGAAATACATGCACGACTTACCCATACTTACCGTCCGGCCTTCCCTGTCCAAAGTAAACTAAGTTAGTCAACAATTCATAGGAAATAACTTAACGTGATTCATGTGAACTTTCAATGTCAAGGACGTGTCCCTGCCTCGGGTCCTAGCGCGTCGTAGGCGTGTTTTCTAACTCCTTTGCCGAAGTACTCTCGATTACTTGGTGTGTTATATTCAAGCCTGTTTAGAAGGCACTTCATTTAGCTAACTTAGACTACTTTGATTTCAATGCAAGGACTTGCACGTGGATTGCCACCAGCAAAGCCCACTTAATCTATATGCATCGGTCGCGGCATCACAAGCCAATTTGGACATGTTTCTCCCTTGGTAATTTTTCACCTATCATGGCGTGCGGCTTGGTACACCCTAATAGTCTCTTGAAATATCCGGCCTTACGTCTTCCTGGGTGGCCAAGCCCACCCCCAGGCCATGGACATAAGCCAAATTTGATTTCCGTCCGGACCGGCACGTCCTACACCTTGATCGTGCCGCTGAAAATCCCTTATTTCGCCTCTCCCCCGTATACGATGGAGGTGTCCACGACCATTTCGTTTTATTTGTCATTTTAACTCAACGGCTGTCTCTGAGCCATAGGCTAACCCTTAGCCTTAATACGTTATCGACTAGGTTGGCAGCGGCATCCGTGCAGCGCGGGTAGCGAGCCCCGATGCACGTCTCCGTCATACCTGTCGCTAACCATTCCTTTCCTATTATCTTTTATTCAATCTTCTTTTCTTTCTTTCACTTGTTCGTTCATTCATTGATTCATTCACATATTCATTTATTCATTCGTTGATTCATTCATTCATTATGCAACTTCCCGTGAGGGAGTCGCCTTGGCGATCCATCGGTCCCATAGTCTTTCAATGTTGCTATACTCTACTCGGAACGACTATGTTGATAGTCTTCCCATTCCATTGTTGTAACCCATTCATTATTTCATTGTTGAACGTATAAGGAACATAAACGTAAGCTTGTGTCTTAGCACGAGCGTGGAGCGCGGTGCGAGAAATCTCACATTTTCCATGTTCTTTTCCATATTCTATACAAGCATACAAGATGGAATTATTCCCTTAGCTAGGTGCGTTGAGTCATTTATTAGCATGCGCGGTATTATCGCCTAGCGATTCTAGCAATAGTGTCCGTATTGTTATGTGTCTAGGCTAAGCAAAGACGGGTTCATCGGAGCTACCCACCTTAGCGATGTTCGCATCGGCCGAACGATACTCCGAGCGCGCCTTTGAAAGTCTAAGTCTGGATTCCTCTTGACGGGCCAATGTAAGCCTTGCATCGATTCTTCATCAGGTCGATGCTAACTCTTCGGGTCGACGACTCGTTTGAGTCGTTGCACTTGCCGTTTGAATCGGCGTTCCGCTAGGGCGGAGCGGGTCATTACATAATACACCACTCAAAACAAGTCTCGTCCTCGAGACTTCCTGAGTACAGGCCATCCTATCGTCCCTTAACTCATGCCGTGTACTTATCTTAGACAATTCCTATCGAATGGCTTTACCGTTCGATGGCATCGAACTATACTCGATACCTTTCTAAGTTCCGTGTCTGCATAAGTTTGGTCGATTTTATTGAATAACTTTCCATTCATTTTAGAGTTGATGGTACTTATTCAATTCAAGCGTTTCTTCGACTTGGTTGCTATTTCGACGTGTCAAGGGACTGAAATGGTCGCACGAGGTGCGTTGTAATTTATCAAATACGAGAGACGTAAGCTGAGGCAAACTCACTCATTCGTTCATGCGCATCTCAACACCCACTTGCAGCTGCATTCGAGTTCATCATATCGCTGAGTTTGGATCGTGCACGCATCCAAGGCGTCCCCCGAATACGTACATTTCAACCAAGCTTAGCGATTAGCAAAGTCGGACAAGCTACTCGTGATAGTTTTGATTTGCCGATCGTTTTGCTAACTTTTGATTTAAAACCGAACTAGTGTGCATCTCACTATCGTTTATCTCGGTCATCGAGATGACCCGAATCGCTTCTCAAGCGTTCTTGTCTACGAAATTAGTATGATTTCTTCTTAGCGGGGTCGACCAAGTCTAAGTAATTTTCGTCCGATTCAAGACCAAGTATTGCAATATCATCGAGTACGTCTTCCAATCAATGATTCAATTCGTTATCCCAACTTTACTTGCGCATCATCCATTCCTATCTTTTCCTTCGTTTGGGGCCAATCTCGCCGTCGTTCACGCACACTCCCAGTTCCCCGTCCTACACTAAGTCTTGTTGCCCCAAGTCTATCGTCCGTCCAGACGATACTGTAAATGCCATCGCATAGGTTCAATCACTCGGCATAGGGTCGTCCGCCTATCCGCTAGGTCAGCTCACAAGGTCATAGTTACACGTCAAGTCCGTTGCTCATAGTGCAAGGTCGTTGCACGACGCTCGTCCCAAATCCTATGGTCAAACCATTTGTTCGCTTGTACGGGAGTTTCTACCCAAGTTCGTTTCACTCAAATTTCTAAACATCAAGCAGTGTTCCTCATATTTGCATCAACACATTCTTCGCTCCAAGTCCGAACTCGTACAGGAAAGTCATCCTACGATAGGTTGTCCTCAACCGAATCCTCGACATGTTAATATCGTATGTCCACACTAGCAACTGTCGTAGTCTATCTCTTCAAGTATGTTTTGTTACAGTTCACCTATCCAATTCACGTAGTCGATCACCAGGTCGTCTAGCCTTGCAATATGTCGCGTCCCGATCTCACGCAAGCCTGATTATCCACGGCGGACATGCATCACCATGTCAACATTCCCGCGGAATAATCGTTCTCATCGGGACGTAACTCTTGCGTTGCGTCTAGACTCTCATTTTCGATACGCGGATTGGGCCTACTCAATCATCAACTTTACTTCGTCGTCCATCATAAGTCCGATCAATCCTCCGATTCGCCTTCGCTTCAAATCACAAGTCGTAGCAATCAAAGTTGCCATGTCGTGATATTTCGAGTTCGATCATTCCCGCTGGACATGAATCACCATGCCAACGCTCACGCGGAACGATCGTCCCAAATCTGACGTGACGCATGTGCGAGGCTGGAGTTGCGCTCGCGCAAGACAAGATCGTTGTCGTTGTGGTTATCACCGAACAATCAAGTCACTTCCCTTCTTCATTCTAAACATTCATTTCTATCCAAATTCTCCAACATAGCATCCTTTGAAATAATAACTTCTAACACGATCATCATTCATCGAATCAGAGTACCCCCGAGTTATCGTACATCGATCTTTGATACGCCTCAATACCATCGATGATGTACATAACCTGACGATCTTCCTTTTGCAACAAATTCCGAGTCGTGCAACTTAATTCCTCAATTCACATTGTCTCGTGCTAACTCTTCATCGAGCAACATCAATTTCAATTCCTTAGTCATTCTCGTATCTCCAACCCAACGTTTTCCATGCACGCTATCTTCCGATCGTGCTATCTTCGATCTCGTCCATGGGTATTTCACCTTAACTCAAGTTTCAATCCTTTTGACTAAATTCAAAATCGCATGCACGATTCGCTACGTTTCCTCGACCAACACACCCATTTACTTTATCGTTTCGAATCTCCATTCAATCATTTCATAATTCGCACTACGCATTCTTGATTCGTCCGAACGATATCTCGTTTGAGACTCTCAAAGTCGCAACCAACTAAGCGTTACTCGTTCTAAGGCTTTGCGCAATATCATCGCTTGCCGACGTATTCGTTCTATCCGTAAATCCTTTAGTCTCGCTCGAACAATTTCTATGACGTCCATACACCACTCAGGGTTCGAGCCACTCGACTAGTCGTCGACACTCATTCTTATTCTTCCTCGAAGCTATCACATACACCACTCGGGGTCAAGTCACTTTACAAATCCTCGAAAGGTCATTCGATTCCCAATAGATATGCACAATTGCGCGTTCGTCCGTTCCTCAAAGTCTAAGAATCAATTCCCGTGTTCGTCTTAGCGTTGGTCAAGTAGCGTCTCTATCAACACACGTTCTAAGTCTCACTTATTCTCATCCGAGCGATAGTCGGTCTCGCTCGCAAACTCGTTCGCACCAGAAGGTCTAGGTGCACGGTACTCCGCACAACTTAGCCAAAAGGCTACGTGCATAACCATCCCGTTCGAACTATACTCCGGTCTCGTGTACTCGTTCGCTATTGTCAGCGTAAGGTTATTCAAGCACGTCTTGCGTTTGCTAACTCTTAGCATCGGTTCCTTCCAACTCAAGTACGTCGTGGTTCGGCACAAAGGCCTTCGCCTATCGATCCCGTTCAACCGAGTACTTGTACGGGCTTTTAAAAATATTAGACTTATTGTATGGAACATCCCCAAGGCACAACGAGAGAGAGCGTACACTTCTTTTATTTCCAAACGAGCTTTCAAAACTGAGAGAATCGAAATGAAGTCCAAGGACGTAAAGCCGTGCTCTGATACCAATCTGTCACGCCCCGCTCCCGTAGGAGCGATCGTCCTCGCTAAGGCGTGATGTCGCACGGGCCTAGGTTGCGCCCGTGCAAGGCTATGTCTAGAAACGGCCGATTTGAGCTAGGCCACAGAGTCGCACAGAGTGTCCCCATTTGCAGCGGAAAGTAAATGAACACGAATTGAAGCGAATTCAACTCTTTATTGATATTCAAGAAGTTTACAAGCGGCGCTAAGCCGATATTACAAATCGCTCAAGCTCTCTCTCTCTGAAACATAAAAGGCGTGCCAAGTGGCTTACAACATGGAATGATTCATGGCGATGTTCCGATACATTATGTCCTGTATACGGTACTTCAGCTCCTTGCAACGCTCCAAGGCTCCAGAGTTGGCTCCGCGCCTTAGCACGTTCGAGGAAAGCTCCGCACCCGACGACGTCTCCTGCATCCTACAAGCAGACTGTGGGGTTATCAGTACATTGTTATGCACTGGTGGGGAGGCTAGCTCGCCCACAATGCTATCATTACCAAACACGTTCTATTTACTTTCGTGCACCGTCTATCATTCATTGTCTTTCTAATCTTGCCTTAGGATCAGTTTCATGCATGTTTTATAACCTATCTCGTGTTGCCAAATTCAATGTGTTGCATGGAAATACATGCACGACTTACCCATACTTACCGTCCGGTCTTCCCTGTCCAAAGTAAACCAAGTTAGTCAACAATTCATAGGAAATAACTTAAAGTGATTCATGTGAACTTTCAATGTCAAGGGCGTGTCCCTGCCTCGGGTCCTAGCGCGTCGTAGGCATGTTTTCTAACTCCTTTGCCGAAGTACTCTCGATTACTTGGTGTGTTATATTCAAGCCCGTTCAGAAGGCACTTCATTTAGCTAACTTAGACTACTTTGATTTCAATGCAAGGACTTGCACGTGGATTGCCACCAGCAAAACCCACTTAATCTATATGCATCGGTCGCTGGCATCACAAGCCAATTTGGACATGTTTCTCCCTTGGTAATTTCTCACCTATCATGGCGTGTGGCTTGGTACACCCTGATAGTCTCTTGAAATACCAGGTCTTACGTCTTCCTGGGTGGCCAAGCCCACCCCCAGGCCATGGACATAAGCCAAATTTGATTTCCGTCCGGACCGGCACGTCCTACACCTTGACCGTGCCGCTGGAAATTCCTTATTTCGCCTCTCCCCCGTATACGATGGAGGTGTCCACGACCATTTCGTTTTATTTGTCATTTTAACTCAACGGCTGTCTCTGAGCCGTAGGCTAACCCTTAGCCTTAATACGTTATCGACTAGGTTGGCGGCGACATCCGTGCAGCGCAGGTAGCGAGCCCCGATGCACGTCCCCGTCATACCTGTCGCTAACCATTCCTTTCCTATTATCTTTTATTCAATCTTCTTTTCTTTCTTTCACTTGTTCGTTCATTCATTGATTCATTCACATATTCATTTATTCATTCGTTGATTCATTCATTCATTATGCAACTTCCCGTGCGGGAGTCGCCTTGGCGACCCATCGGTCCCATAGTCTTTCAATGTTGCTATACTCTACTCGGAACGACTATGTTGATAGTCTTCCCGTTCCATTGTTGTAACCCATTCATTGTTTCATTGTTGAACGTATAAGGAACATAAACGTAAGCTTGTGTCTTAGCACGAGCGTGGAGCGCGGTGCGAGAGATCTCACATTTTCCATGTTCTTTTCCATATTCTATACAAGCATACAAGATGGGATTATTCCCTTAGCTAGGTGCGTTGAGTCATTTATTAGCATGCGCGGTATTATCGCCTAGCGATTCTAGCAATAGTGTCCGTATTGTTATGTGTCTAGGCTAAGCAAAGACGGGTTCATCGGAGCCACCCACCTTAGCGATGTTCGCATCGGCCGAGCGATACTCCGAGCGCGCCTTTGAAAGTCTAAGTCTGGATTCCTCTTGACGGGCCAATGTAAGCCTTGCATCGATTCTTCATCAGGTCGATGCTAACTCTTCGGGTCGACGACTCGTTTGAGTCGTTGCACTTGCCGTTTGAATCGGCGTTCCGCTAGGGCGGAGCGGGTCATTACAGCCTCTATACCTCTGAGTGGATATACTCGAGAATTCCTTCGGTCTTGTGCACGGACTACTTGAATCCAACTTTATGATGCTTATCTATCGTGCAATACCTGCAGAAACCCAATTTGTACTCCTTTAAATCTTTCAGGAACTCACTTTTATGCAACTCACGAAGACCTTTCTCACTTATATGGCAAAGATGCATATGCCACAACTTTGCTATATCTCCATCTGTTTTTCTATAACGCCGGTTACATTACCAGTAAGTGTACTCCTGTCCATCTGATACAAATTTGACAACAATCGTTGTCCTTAATGACCACCCTATTACCTGAACAATCTTTAAAACTTTATTCTAGCTAATGATTTTGCATCCTTCCGCATCCAAGCCTCCCAAGGATATATGATTTTTCTTTAATTTTGAATGCTCCTCACTTTCACCGGTGTCCGCAACACATTATCAAACATGCAAATTTTGATGTTTCCTACGCCAATGGTTTTGCACGCTGCATTGTTCTGCATGAGAACAACACACCACTACACTCTTTATAGGCGTTGAATCATTTTATGTTTGGACACACATGAGCCTCCGGAGTCAAGAATCCAAGCTTCGACGAAAACATCCTTCTTAGTATGTACAAGAATAACTTATTATAAACTTCTATTTCAACACTGGCTTGACCTTGATTGCTTGTATTGTCACTTTTACTTTTCTTTTCTAACCACTACTTGTATTTTGGACATTGCTTCTTTATGTAATTTGCTTGTTTGTACAAACATCATGTATCGCCATCTTGCCTTGATTATTTGGATTTTTCTTTGATGTTCTTGTCTCGATCTTTATTCTTTGAGCTTCCTCTTTCACTATAAATCAACCCTTATGACTCCTCTAAAAGATTTGGCCTCTTCATAATCTCATTGCTAAGAAGCGTAGTAGTAACCTCCCCCATCTCGAGTCTCATTTCCATAAAGGATTGTTGCCATCAAATGGTCATATGATACTTAAAGAAGATATAAGCGAAAGAGCTTGGTCCTCCTCTAACTTTACTTCAAGACATAGAAGATCGCTTAAATTGTAGAGCTACTTCTTTAAATGTAGAGTTGCTTCTTTAAATTCAACTTGTTTGACAAAAACTGTCATATACAATCTCTCTAGCTTCAACCATAAACCTGATGCAGAAGTTTCTATCATGACGTTGTATATCACCTCCTCAGAGACAACTCTAATGTGCAAAGTGCCTTTTGAACTATAACGTCCCATGCTTTATCTGTCATGTCGGCAAGTTTCTTCTCTTTATCGATAATGACCCTATACAATCCTTCTTTTACAAGGAACGTCTTAACCCTTCTCTGCCACATCAAGAAGTTCCTCTTACCGTTAAACTTCTCTACCACGAACTTAGTGTTATTGACTTTATTATTCATCATCCTTAATTCCAAAGTAGAGAATTCTCCTTCGGAACTTTATAAATCAATAACTTCAAAATCCCGATGTAAGAAGATAGGAAGCGAACCAATATAGTCACCTACTGTTGACCTAGATCATAAAGCTAAAGAACCTTAGGTTAACTTACGCTCTGATACCAATTCTTAAGAACATGTGGAAATCGAGAGTTCCTCATACGACTAGGGCTGGCCCTGAGCAAGTGCACCGAGTGCACTTGCTCCGGGCGCCATATTTACAGGGGCCCCAATTAAGATGTAAGTTGTTAGTTATATAAAAAAAAACCGTGGTGTAAAAGTTAACATAAGATAATTGTGTAGTGGTTAATATATTAGTCTTGCACTCTAGAGGACCTTGGTTCAAATAGTTATAGTATAATTTTAATTTTTTTAATTATATATGGGGGCCCATTTTGAAAGTTCGTCTTGGACCTCCATGCACTCAGGGCCGGCCCTGCATACGACAAATACGCAAAGATAAAATCAAACACAATAGCAACATAAGATCAACGTGGTTCAGCCAAAGTTTGGCCTACATCCGCGGGACAAGGAGAGAATATATTTATTGAATAGAGAAAATTTTACGTGAATTCATACGAGTTAGTGAATCGCATGAACCCTTCCTTACGATCCAAAGAGGCCTTCTCTCTCTCTCTCTCTCTCTCTCTCTCTTCCTTTAGTTTTTCCTTCTTCTTTTTCTCACACCAAATTAGCGTTAGGAAAACCCTAATATAGCTCTTCAAAACCATCAAAGCATAATTCCGGGTATATGCCCAAATGGAATTCCAGTTTTGGCTATTTGGGATCCTATATTGAGCTCCGCTTGCGTCTTCGATTCCTCCCGATCTTCTCCGGTACATCTTGTTATATACATCTTGATCTTGTTAGACCCTGCGCTGGGAGGATTCGTCCCGTGGCAATGGGACACCTTATTATTATTTTTAGTCAATACCTCAAGCGAAGCAGGGAAAGTTATAAGCTGCACGAAATTATGCAGGTCGAGTGTATTGTTTAGCTTGAGGTGATCAACTAAAATTGGTTTGAAGTTTTCAAGGTTTCTTTCCTGTAAGAGAGAATAAATCTTTAGGACATAATATATTGATAAATGTGCTTTTACCTTGAGACTTCTGATAGAATCCTGAAGTGTATCATTTGAATCTTTAAGCTTCTGTGCTTCAAGACGTAATTGGTTCAAACGATGGGTCGCATCGCTAAGAATGCCAACTTTGTCTGCTTTTGGTGGTCTCCCAAGATCCAGAATGGAACACAAATCTGTAAACCTGAGCAAGAATAACCATCAGTTTTGTGTATCACATATAGCAGCAACAATTAATGATATCAGGATCTTACAGTTCCAAACATATCATACAATGCTTATTCGATCAAGATCATACATGGGGATTCACAAGGATCTCACTCTTCACTTTTTGAATCTTAGGCCTTGCGATCTAATGGATCTTAAGATCCAATCAAGTTGGGCCATTCACACCAAAGTTGGGTTGTCCACATGTCATTTTTCTTTTTCCTTTTTGAGATAAAGCCAATCATTCATGATCTTCCTGTCCTAGGCTACTAGCACCAAGACCCCCTCCCATTTAATCATTTCCCGGGCTGGGATTCAAACCCACGCCCACTCCTCCCCTACTAGTGTTACCAATAGAACGCCCGTTGGTGGTTTCAACAAAGTGAATGTCATAATATGTCAAAGCAATAATACTACACACTACACACGTTTCAAAACTATTGTCTTTAGCTTACTTTAATATTTTGTATTCTCATATAACAACTACTGAACCTTCGTAACTTCTAACAATATAGTAAATAAAAAGAGGACATAAAATTTTAAATATGGCCCTTGTCTAAATATTTATAATAAATAAGATACGTTTGAATGATATCAGTAACCCTAGCTAGAAAAGGAAAATAATAAACTAATAAATGCAGAAAATAAAGAAAACTAATCAACTCTTTTCAACAAGATCTTTTTTCTCCTTCCAAACAGATTGTTGAAAACCTAGGAATCAGGGGCACTCCAAAAATGTGGTCGTTGTGCTAGATACGTATCGAACTCCATGGACACGCATCGGCCACTCCAAAATACACTAGGACACACCAAAATAGGTGTCGTGTCCGTGTCATTACGGTGTCGTGTCGCATCTATGTCCGTGCAACACAGCTGAAACTTGAAAGTGAATGGAATCATTTACTATTTTCAGTGAAATTTGAATTTGCATATTTGTACTTGAGAGTGTTGGTTATACATAGTATGTCATATTTGATTATAATTTACTTCATTTAGTAATTCTTTAGTATTTTAGTTAGTCGTTGGTACAACTTGGTAGTTTTTGTTGGGGTGGGATCCCTTCCTATGTGGAGAATGTCCTGAGAGCAATGAGAGTCTCCCGAAGATCGGAGAACCTCCGGGAAGTCGAAGGCGACGAAAGGGGCTCAATTGGAGCCAAAGTAGCAGAACCGATATATCGGTTTTGCCTAACCAGTATATCAGGTTTTCCAGCAGCCTTGCATGCACATTTTGGTGTCACACGGAATTCTGGCTGACCAGACTAGATTTTTGAACCGTTCGAGAAGATTCAGCGCATTGAGCCAAAGTAACGCTTGGCTTCTAAAGTAAATTTAAGGTTCTTTAGCCCTTATTACATTTGGACAATATTTTGTTTTGACTTTTATTTCATTTGATCAAGTTATGTCTTCATGTTATATAAAAAATGAAGAAGCATCTTATGGTTCATGACCGACATGACCCCCTTGAGGATCTACGATATGATCCAATTTGAATTTTTTGAATGACTCACTAACGGATAAAAATATATAAAAGTACTGTCCTATATAATATACACAGAGATGCAATTAAATGCATTGTGAATGACTCATATCGCAGATGTTATACATAACATGCCTGTCATTCAGTTTGTCCCTTCGCAACTTCTCTTTGCAAGCTTTGGTCCCTGCTGCAGCACATGATTCAATACGATTTCTGGCAAAAGTTGGAACAAAAAAAAAATTATAAATTTTTCTTTCTTATCCAACAAGGAAGATATACTGGCACTGTTATGCTAGATTAAACATCAAAGTTAAAAAAACAAAGGTACATACGAGTTTGTCATTTGCTAATTATATCTTATATGACAGCCTAACTATATCAGAACTGTTTGAACAATAAGTGACATAAATTTCAAATGAATATGCAAGTGGAAGCTAGCATCAAATAAACCAATGTCTTATTTGAAAAGGTATATGTGCCCAAATTCTAGTTTATGGAGAAAATAAACGAATGGAGAAATACAAAGATTATGTTATAATAGGTGTTGAAGTCCCTGCCATCTGTGGTGAGGTTGAGAGCCGGATTCCCACAGCAGTACATTTTTTCCAAATCTGCTTAAAATTGTGCACCAGACAAGATTTCTACATGGCTTGCTCTGATATCATATTAAAGACATGTCATTACACCAAATTTCACGAGTTGTGGTGAGGGTTAAATATTTGTTATTTCAACTGTAGGCAAGGAAAGAGAAGGTTAGCACCATATTTTATTTTATTTTTGAGAGAGAGAATTAGAGCACCATATTTCAATCATTCCTTCTATCAACTTGTTACAGTGTATCCTCTATCAACGTCATTCTTTGTTTCCGAAATCATGTTATGGAGATTTATAGGACAAATTTAGAAGTTCTACATTTCAACACAATGCAACATAAACTTCAAGGAAATCAAAGTAGAAATAAAATGCTATGATTAAAACGTAGACTCAATTAACAACTCAAAACTGATTCCAGATCCAGAACCATAAAATTAAAGCATGTATTATCTGCAGAACAGTCAAAATAACTGAAGGTCTAGAAAAGAGACCACAAAAGGTTAAAACCTAAACTAGAACATGTGAGTTTGAGGATGAACAATCACTTGATCAGTGTTGATTGGAAAGATGAGTGATAAGGATGCATTTATAATATAAAGAGGTGTGGTGCTAACATTCGTGAACATGAGCCACGTTCCGAAATTAAAAAACAAACAACGAATGTCGTCAAACTTGTATCGGATGGACGGAAGAACAGTTATTAGTGGTGCAACCATCGTTACAAAAAAAAGTGGAGGATATCACAAAGTTGTGGCATATGCGTCTTAGCCACATGAGTAAGAGATGTCTTCGTGAGTTGCATATAAAAAAGTTGCTAAAGGATTTTAAGGAGTGAACAATATATTTTTGCAAGTATTACACGAAAGAAAGCAACATAATATAGGCTTCAAGCAGACAATGCACAAATCGAAGGACTTCTCGACTACATCTACTCAGACGTATGTGGGTCATCACTGTTTCGATCAAAGGGCGTTGTTGAGTACTATGTTACCTTTACTGACGAGACTTCTAACATAAGCTATGAGTTTATTTTCCCAAACACAAGAGGTGTTAGTTAGATTTCGAAAGTAAAAAACGGTCGTAGAGAAGCAGAAGGGGCGAGCATTAAAGTATTTGCAGACAGACAATGGAGGTAAGTACACCTCGACGAAATTTCAAGAGTATTGTTAGGAACATGATATATAGAGGCAATTGACGATTCCATGATGTCCACGGCAAAACGGAATACCATAGCACATTAACATCACACTATTAGAGAGGGCCAAGAGTATATGGTTACATGCAGGTGTTACGGAGGCTTCTGGACGGAGACGGTAAATCATGCATACTATTTGGTCAATAGATAACCATATACAACCATTGATCTTCATATTCTAAATATGTATGGAAAGGAACCAATCAATTATGATTCTTTACGTGTGTTTGGGTGCCCTACCTACTCACTCGAAAATCAAAGGACATAATCAAGTTGGAATCAAAGTCAAAATGTTTTTTGAGATTCAAGTATGGAGTTAAATGCTATAAGTTATGGGATCAAGAAAGCAGAATGGAAAGAATCTAAGAAAGCGAATGGCACATCATAAGATATTGCTTCAGTAGAGGTGGAGGTTTCTGGCACTCAAGAGGATACGATTATCGCACCATACAGCCTACTGAGACGGAGGTGGATGAGAAGATTACAAAGATAGAAGATGAGGATCAATCCTAGCAGAATCAAAGACAATAGCATTAAGGATATCAATGCGTACACATAAGGCACCGGTTATGAATAGTTTTGCAGACATGGTTTCATTTACTCTAATCACGAAAACAACATATTTAAGCGATTATAGGGAGGCCATTGAACAAGATGCTATGAATTAATGGATTGTGGCTATAATCATAAGTGAGAGAATTACTTTGAAAGAACGGTATGTGAAACTTGTCAAGCTACCAAAGGAAAGAGGGTTGTTAGTTGCAAGTGGGAGTTCAGGAAAAAGGATAATAAGCAATACAAGGCCACAATTACTTGCGAAGGGGTTATGCTCAGAAGGAGGGAATTAACTACAACAATATTTTCTCATATGTGGTCAAGAATACGTATATTCGAGCTTTGTTGGCACTGATAACGGCCAAGGATTTAGAGTTGGAGCAAATGGATATGAAAACGATTTTTCTACATGGGGAGTTGGAAGAGATCTTAATGCAACCCGAAGGTCTTATGGAGCCCAGTAAGGAAGATCAAATATGTGAACCAAAGCGATCTTTTTATGGGTTGAAACGGACTCTAAGGCAGTGGTATAAGTGCTTCAACTCGTTTATGTTGCAGACCAATTTCTCTCAATGTGAGTATGACAGTTGAGTGTACTCGAACCGGGTCAAGGATAGTTCATCGATATATCTTCTCTTATATGTCGATGACATGATTATTTCTAAGAGTATGACCGAAATAAGAACGCTCGAAGCTTCAATGAGTGTAAAATTTGACATGAATGGTTTAGGTAAGCAACAAAAATCCATGGGATAGATATCTATCAAGACAATAGGCTAATTGCTATAGCTATCCCAAACGAAGTATCTTGAGAAGGTGCTAGAGAGATTCAGTATGAAGGACTTAAGACATGTGAGTACCTCCATCTTTCGTTATTTTAATTATCTTCCAAGGAGTATCCGAAAACGGAGGAGGACAAGATGTTTCAAGTGCCATATACTAGTGCAGTGGGTACTCATCTACAACTATGCACTAGGCCAGATTTATCATATGAGGTCAGTTTAATCAGGCAGCACATGTCAAATTCAGGAAGGCTTCATTGGAAAGCAGTAAAGTGGATACTTCGGTACTAAAAGGTAGTAAGGATCTCGGTTTGTTATTTCACAAGTCAGAACATGGATCAAGTTTGTTGTATAGATATGTTGATGTAATTATGCTTGTGACTCTGATAAGGGAAGATCAACTATGGGTTATGTATAAAAACTTACAAGTTCTTCAGTAAAATTGAAGTCGACTCATTAAGATAGTATAGTGCTATCAACTACGGAGTCGGAATACATGACAACAGTAAAGACATCAAATGAGGTATTGCGGTTAATATATCTAGATGGCGAGTTCGGATTTGAGAAAGTGCATATTCCTTTGTCGGACGAAACACATCGAAGGTATCACAAGATAAGAAAGTGTAAAAATAAGGAAATCGATATTATAAAGATCGACACCAAGGTGAAAGTGACGAATATGCTAGTAAATGTAATTTCTATAGAAAAGCTCAAGTCAGTCTTGATTTCTATTCAAGTACTAATATATGAGGAAGGTTCGATCTCTGTATTAGAGGGTCGTTGCAGTTTCGCAGTTCAGGACAAAGACTTTGTTGGATATTAGTTTCATAGTTCTTGGCGAAATATTGTATCATTTGGTGAAACTAAAGTATAATAGAGCATAGAAGGTAGCTAATTGAACAAGTCAAGGTGAAACTAAAGTATAATAGAGCATATAAGTAAGGCTCGTGTTCAAATAGGTGAAATAAAGTATAATAGAGTATATAAGTAAGGCTCGTGTTCAAATAAGAAAAACCCTATACGGGACTAAATTTGGATGGATTTTGACGGCTAGAATTTGCTCCAATATTTATTAATTTTAGGAGAACCTATCAAGGTTATAATTAGGCGTGCTTGAGGCTATTAAAGGTTTAAGGAGGCTTTGCTTGTGATTGTGCTAGGAAGCCCTAAGGGAATTGAGAGAAGAAGGAATAGAGCTCATTGGAGTATCTCGTAATGGAGGGTTTGTGCTATACGGTATTATTATACTCTTGTAAAGTTTTCTCTTGATTTAATAAATAAATTATTTCTTTGGCCCATGGACGTAGGTCATTTTTCGGCCAAACCACGTTATATCATGTGTTTGCTATTATTTTTTATTGTTTGTGCTTTGTTTATCCATTGTAAAAAAGTGACGTTTCGTGTCATATGGATTCTTAGATCAACAACAAATGACAAAAGCCCCACCCTCGTCACCATATATGGTGTTTTCCTCCCGATCTAATCTTTTGTTTTTCATGAACTCGTTGAAGTTCTATCGAATAGAAGCATGCTTCTTAAGCTCGATGGTGATGATCATGACATTTGCGATCTTCATGAAGTTCTTTGCATTCAAAGACTCGTTTAGTGGTATTAAGCTAATCTATTAACTCAATATGTTTGATTTGACTTTCAAAGTCACGTATACCAATTTTGTGGTCAACATTTCTTCGTCAACCATAATCCCCGATAAGGAAGTCTTCCTTTATCATTTGATGTTAAAGCATGGTGTATATGTCTCTTATCCCTAGGAGGTCGTCCTCTACTAGCATTTTTTTTGGGAAATATCTATTCTATTGTGGATGGCATATGGACCTATATTTCTTAGTTTCAATGGGACTCTTTACGAGCATCGTCTCTAACTACTATTATCCAAGTTATTAATGATCGGACGAAACCAAGAAATAACCCCTCACATGCAAAATTATAGAAGATCAATCAATTCGATTGATTGGAGTATGACTATATGTGTGATAGCATCTACTATTCCAGGAATATCAATGAACCTAATTCTTGCAATTACTCATGATACCCTCTGTTAGCTTCTAGGCCTATTTCTTAGTTCAAGATCCCTCTTACTAACTGGAATAAAAGAATTGGTGGATTTGTTCCGTCCAAAATGGGAATGGGCTAGGTTATAAACTTATAATCATGGAATCGATTTGATTCCATGATTATAATAAGTTCATTACATACCGGACCAGATCGGAATAGGGTTATATACATTACGAAGATGAACCACGTCAAAGAGTCCACATGCGCTTCGAACACTCTTGGTGTAGTTGCATTACCTTCTTAACTCGTACATTTACATGTTGTTTAAGCCGCACTCCCGAGCCCCGAGCCAGCATCGATGAACCACCAAAGGTATGATACCAACTGATACCAGAGACGTCAAAGATAAAAGAAGACAACAGAAACAATGACAAATAAGGCTACCGAGAGGAATCCACCTAAAGGAATTTTAAGTAGGGTAAGAAATCCATCCTCAAATATAAGATTTCATTTCATTCACTCATTTACTTTTAATAACAAAGAGATGCAAATAAAAGAAAAATCGATACATACATATTGTTCAATGCAAATTTAAGTTATCAAACTTTTGATCTACCTAGGGTTAATTAAAAGTAAAACACATTCACATAATTATTCAATGTTAAACGCCAATAATAAAGACTTCATAATACCTAATTGTAACTTTCAAAATGAAGACGAAGCAACCAAATGGTGAATGAAAGCTTCTTGGTATCAGTGCTTCCTCTGATTGAGACCCTTTCATGGAACAGGGAAATCCCAATTTGAAAACACGATGTTACGAGATGGCTGTGCTTCAGAAATAGTAGCACAATATTAATGAAACAAAAAAAGTAACTGGCTCCATGGTGTAGTCCACAAATAACCCAATTTATCGGGGTGCAGAATTTCAATAATGACAAAACAATTCACAGTTCTTCTTCTTCTTCTTTTTCGGTAGAGCATTATATGAACAACCTTATTATCCCAGTGAATAAACACAGACAGTAAATAAAGGGAGAAACAAATACCTAAACATTTTTTTAAGCCACTAAAAAAATACCTAGCGTTGATCAGTCTATCCGTACCTCTTTCTTGAGCAGGAATTATCCGAACCAGAGTCTTCTTTGCACGGAACATTAAAACCGAGCATTGCACTGCATATACATAAATTAGGGTTAGATCATTTTTCGTATATATTATTGCTTTCGACGACATAATGGGCTTGTTTGTAGTTTTATGGTAAAATGAATTAGGAAATAAATATCCAGATGACATTCCGGCAAGATCAACGCCAGGACTATATTAGTTTGATGATCTCAATGAACATGGCAATTACGAATCAATCAATGGAGCATGAGTTGGAGTTCACCTATCATTATGGGGAGCCCAGATGAAATCGGTGGCTGAAATTTCATCAGCTAGCCCATAATCCAACAACCAACTGGATGATGAAGAAGAACCCATCTCCTCTCCAACAAGTAGAAGAAAAATCCCACAAATAACTAACCCAGCGTGAAATTAATCAATGGTGGTATTATAGAGAGAGAGAGAGTGTGTGTGTGCTGCTGCACAACTGAGCCCTCTCCTGATCGAGACGTATCCGCATTGGGAAGGAGGAAGGGAGGAGTGGCTTCTTTCTTTCCCTTCCCTTCCCCTCTTTTTCTTCTTGTTGGTGGGGTTTTATTATTATTTTTATTTCGGAGTGGGGTCTTTCTTTGAAAAAGGAACAATCAAATAATGGAAAGAATAGCAGTAGCAGTAAGCTTACTGTTTGAGTTCATTGCGTTTTCCATACTCTACTCCTTCAATATCATGGTATGGTGTGGGATTTGTGGCGTGGGTGGGGGTGGGGGTGGGGGTGGGGGTGGGCGTGGGCGTGGGCGTGGGGAGGGGTATGCGTGTTGGCCACGCGTTTGATCTGCTGACTCTCAAGATGAAAGTGGATTGTTATGATATTCCTTCATTTATGTATTATCTCATTATTATTTTATTTCTAGGGTCCGGCTATTGACACCCCAAGACTTGCTAAGGACATCCCATTTCAAAAAAAAAAAAAAAAAAAAAGAAATTTTAACTTACCCCCCACTTGGATTACCACTATTAAGGGTGCACCCCACAGTTTTGCATTAATGAAGAAATGCCCCCACTTTGGACGGAAACCGTCTAGGGCTAACGGTCAAAGGCTTTGACCCAAAAAATTTGACGAAAATATCCTTCTTTCCTGTGTGTTGTCTCCCTCCTCCACCCCATCGCAACTGCCCCCTCCTCCCCGTCGTCACCGCCTCTCCCCGCTGCCACCTCCCCCTCCCAACCGCCGGCCGCTGCGACCCCCCTGCCCACCGCCGGCCGCTCCGACCCCCCTCCCACCGCTGCGGCCCCCCTCCCCACCGCCGGCCGCTGCGACCCCCCTGCCCACCGCTGGCCGCTGCGACCCCTCCTCCCCGTCGTCACCCCCTGCCCCCCGCCGCTGCGCTCCCCCCCTTCGCCGGCCGGCGTCGTCCCTCCATCTGGGTCGACATCGTTTGCAGCAACAGCCTCGCAGCAGCAATGGCGCGAATGGAAGGGGGTAGCGGCCAAGGGGGACGGGGCGGGGCGGGGGGCAGCGGGGAGGGAAGGGGCCGGCAGGGAGGGGGGCGACCGGCGGCGGGGAGGACGAGGGGGGGAAGCAGCAGCAGTGGCGGAGAAGAGGGCGGCGGCCGGCGAGGAGGGAGGTGGGGGGCAGTGGCGGCGGGGAGGAGGAGGGGGGCAGTGGTGGCGAGGAGGAGAAGAGGGGAGAGGAAGAAGACAATGTGAAGGGTATTTTCGTCCGATTTTTTTAGTCAAAGCCTCTGACCGTTAGTCCTAGACGGTTTCCATCCAAAGTGGGAGCATTTCTTCATTAATGCAAAACTGTGGGGTGCACCCTTAATAGTGGTAATCCAAGTGGGAGGTAAGTCAAAATTTTTCAAAAAAAATCTCTGTTCTACCCTTGCTGCTGAGCACACCCCATACTCCCCTCCCCTCCCCTCCCCTCCCCTCCCCTCCCCTCCCCTTCCCTTCTCCCCTTCGCCGACCCTCTTCCTCCCCCGACCCGCCGCCGCCTCCGCCGACCACCCCCCCGGACCCGCCTCCTCCTCCTCCCCCCGCTTTCCGATCCCCCCTCCGCCGACCATAAACTGTTGTTAAAACAAAAAAAAATTAGGAAAAAATTTGGGTATATTCACGGGTAGGTTCGACCCTGGTTTGTCGAACTCACAGAGCAATGTTCGACCCATGCAGTCGAACTATAGTGTGTACGTTCGACCAGAATATGTCGAACAGAAGATGGCATGTTCGATTAGAATATGTTCGACCAGTATTTGTCGAACACAAGAAGACACGTTCGACCGATATTTGTCGAACAGAAGAAGACATGTTCGACCAATACTTGTCGAACAGACCATTGTCCGTTCGACAAGTATTTGTCGTGCTTGTCGCAGAATTTTTTTTTGGTGGGGTGTTCTTAGAAAGCCTTGGGGGTATATTGGTCTTTTAACATGACATTTAAGTTATATGGGGTGTCCTTAGCAAGTCTTGGAGTGTGTATAGCCGGCCCCTTATTTCTAAGGTGAACTTACTATATTTACTAGTCACTTTCAGGTCACGTGTGCTATCAAAAAATCTATAATATTAAAATAATGCTAAGTTTACTACCAAATTCTTACAACATTCATACAACCTCACTCATTCACCACTTACACATGGGTCCTACCGGGTGTAGTGCCCCGTTTCGCTCAGTCAATCGGAGGAATCGAAACGCCGACGGCGTTCAGACTTAGCCTTACAATGGCGACTCGAAGATATCGCTCGGTCGAGGTGTCACGCCCCAGAACCAGAATACTGAAGAGCGGGGGTGCACATAGCCAGCTACGTATATCGAAATGGCATCCACCTCGCTATACGGTCACGGCTGTCTAGATATGTGAGGGTTTTCTATAAGCCAACAGTCTCTTATGGTCATGAACAAGCCTAGTGTCTCAATCACCACAAGTAAGTAAAGTCGCAAGATGTATGATCATTAAATATACAATAATAAGGCGTCCCAAATATTACATATTCATGATCATGAAGCTAGTCGTTACAAAATGTTAGGACTAGCAAGAGTTTAGTCATACATGATCAACTCTAGGATCTGTCAATCATGTTTACAGCCCGTAGGCAGACAGTAAGTAAAGTGCATCGAGCTAACAGGTGCTCGTCGGCTAAACGCCTCAAAAGAATAACTTTACAATAGAGTGAGCGAAACAAAATAGAAAACCCACTCGTAGCCCGGGTTTCTTCTAGTCGCCACCATCGGGCTGGAGGTTCGGTAGATCCTCGGGTGCTGCTCCGAAATCTGGCCATACAAAACCAGCTGGGTCAAACCCCAGAAAGAGCAAGTGCCACAAAGGAGGCCATAAAATAAGAACAAAAGCCAGCATATCCGAACATAAGAAAATAATTACATAATAAAGACAATTATTAAGGAGAAACCTGGCAGGTGATATACGATGAGATAACCATGGGACTATTCAGATAACCAGGTTACAACCCGTAAACCAAACAAGGATCGGGGTTGTAACCCTTCGTCTAAACGGAACTTGGTTTCTCCCACCATTTATCGACAAGATAAAAATACAAGAAATCAGGATCTGTAATTAATCATGATTAAGGTAAAGCACGAGTAATCATGTCATGTCATAACCTTGAACAGGATCAGGGCAAGACAAGCGGGAATAGACTCCATCCAATCAATAACGGCCAAGCAAGTACTACGGCTTACTACTTAACTAACTAGGGTTATCACAAGCCTAATTACTAACAAGATGCAAGTGAGAATTTCTCAGTCCCAAGCCCTGCAGACTATCCAGTTATCCTTCCGCGGGTTGAGAGTATAGGTGGGTACATCGCCCGGAAGACAAATGTACCCTTAGGTGACTTAGAGGGTGCAACACACGACGGTGTGCTGGAAATGTGCTCTACTCGTCGGCAAGCTACAAGTCCAATTAAAGCGCCCAGATAACGAGATTGCCTGTGACTGGATATTCTCCATGAACTAGTTAGATCTAGTCATTAGCCTAATCCATATTCAGTATGAATCCCTGACCGTGGGAACCAGGGAGTCACATCCTAGACATGATGCAAGACAAGACAAGCGGATTGCACAAGCAAGCAAGCAAGAACACCCACGGTGTCAAGTAGATTATACGAGTCAAGTTAGCCGTCGCAACAGCATCAAGTCAAGTCAGGTTACAAGTTACAAGTCAAGTCAAGTACAAGTCAAGTCAAGTCAGGTCAGGTACATGTCAAGAGTGCGCCGCCACGGGCCACTATCAAGTTATCAAGTATTAAGATTAATCATGTCAGGGTACTTGTCAGGTGCGCGCCACGACGGGCTACTATCATGTCAGGTTGGTCATGTCAGGAGTACACTACTACGGGTCACTGTCGTGTTAAGCTAGTGCCTTGTCATACCATGCCATGTACAATAGTCATTCCAAACATATAAGTAAAATCAAGTTCATGACAAAAGACGTAAGGATATAAAATGAGCGTAAAATATCTAATAAAATATCAATATACAGGACTATAGAAGAGCCAAGCTTAAACCAAATATCCATGATTGGACAAATTGTGCAAGGGTCTCTGGGGTCGGGTTCCGCAGGAGTCAAGTGCGCCAGGAGCCAACTGCGCAGGGGTGAGCTGCGCAGGATATCAACTGCGCAGGAGTGGATGGCGCAGCAGATGGATTGCGCTGGATCAGGTTGCGCAGGAATGGATGGCGCATGGATGGATTACGCAGAAGTGGACTGCGCATGAGCCGACTGCGCATGAACGGACTGTGCATGAGCAGACTGCGCATGAACGGACTGCGCATGTGCAGACTGCGCATGAATCCATGCGCAGTCGGGTTGAGCGCAGTTCGCCAAGGGGCAAGCTGCGCGGTCGGCGCTGCGCTAAAAAGCGCAGGCCGAGAGAGGGGATGCGCAGTCCAGCACTGCGCTAAAGAGCGCAGGCTGCAGGCTGCTACTCCAGGCCGAGAAGAACACCAAGAACACCAAAAATTCCAATTCTCATATTCTTGTCCAATCAAAGCCAAATCTAGATTTTCAAAGTTCTAATCTTGAGTAAAATTGAATTCTCTTCCACATGGAAGCATCAAAACCCACAAAATCTCAAATAAAATAGATCAAAACCATGTAAATCCGAAAATAGAGAAACTTAGATCTAGAACAATGGAGACTCCAAATCACAAAATGCCAAGTTCTAAAGTTAATCTCCATGGCCTAATCTAGCTAATGGACAAATAAAAAGTGGTTCTCATGTGGTGGCAAGGTGCACTTACCTATGGGTGTTGGTGAGTTGTGTAGAGGAAGGAAGAAGAAGGAGATGGAGAAGTAAATGAAAAATAAAGAGGAGAGAGAAAAGTTAGGTGGGATTTAATGGAGGTGGGTTGTGTTGTGTTGAGGGTGGAGTGTAGGTTAAAGTGCTCCTCTCATGATAAACCAAACCAAACCAAACCCTCTCCACAAAATAAAACCAAGCCAAGTCAAAACCCACTTTACGAGAAAACCCAATCCACAAGTCGAGAAAATAAAATACGTGCCAAAATCAATTACGAGTACAAATACGAAATACAGGAAATGGGGGTGACACGAGGCGACCGCTCGCTCAGGTGGGGTAGTTTCGGTGAACTTGCCTCATCTTAGCCTTCACATAAAAATTACATGTTTTCAACTTGCACAAGTAGGCTTGATAATAAAAGAGACGAATCCACATAGCTAAGGGAATAATCCCGACTGGTCGAAATGAGTTAGAATATGGAAAGGTCCAATGGTTGGCTTAGAGTTGGTACACGGCGTGCTTTGAAAATGACACTCGATCCTTCGTCCCGTGGCTTGGGAGAAGGAAAGTTGGTTGAGTAGGCGAAGTTATGAATGTAGCCTAAGTCATAGGTGTCGCCCGCATGAATGCTTCATAAAGCGTGTACGGTCCCATCGTCTAAGGCTTGGCATAGCCTTGGTTTGCCCATGAGTTAAGTTGCGTTAAAAGGATTGTGACATAAGTCTAGGCACCCAAATGACTTGGTCGTTCATAGTCGAATCCGTGCACGGTATGTTTCCACGACGCAAGGCTTGACACAGTCTTTGTTCGTCAAGTTGTTGCAAAGTTAAGTAAGGCAAGGACTATCAAATAGGCGTTCATGAGTTGAATAGTCCCACAATCCCAAGGCCCGTCGTATAAAATATGATTCGGGCGGTAGTATTACGTAGAATACGATTGGCTTAAGGCACGATGTACGGACTTAGCATTTTAAGGCACGGGCTACGGTTGATTCATTGAGTTTAGAAAAAAGGACAAGAAAGAAGTATGTTCGCGGCTATAGGTCGTCGAGGCGGTATCAGAAGAAAAAAGAATGCTCGTGACTATAGGTCGTCGAGGCGGTTTCAGATTTAAGAAGTATTGAACTTGGCCCTGAAAGAGATGGTAACACTAGAGGTAGCACGACTGTGTGAGACGTCAGTTTGAGTCGAGTCTTGCATGGTCATGGACAACTTGTCGACAATGTGGGTCGTTTCCCTGCACGGCAACCCGGCGGCCACGGGACCGTTGCGGTCGTGATTGGAAACGAGTAATTAGCTGTGCTGGGCACGGGTTAGGCGGGGACTTGCAGCAGGGCTAGCTACTCGCGCTGAAAGGGCACCCGTCTAACAAAATCTAGAGGAGTCCACGATGGCTCTGGGAGTCAGTGACCAATTCATATAGATGAGTCGGCACGGGCGGCAATCCGCGTGTGTGCCTTTAGATTGAGTTGAGTTGTTGAATGTGTGTACAGTTAGAACACAAATGTTTGGGCCTAAGAATGGCTACAACATAAGCGACGTGTCTCAAGTGTTGATATATGAGTTGTATAAGTTGGGTTTGAGTTGTTCGAGTTTAAGTCAGGAACCGCAAGGCAAGTCGGTCGAGTGACACTTAGCCCAGAAGTCTTGATTATGTCAGTTGGTGATCAAAGTAGCATGGGCCACGAGGCGGCGATGTGGTTTAGTCTTACTGAAATGCGAGGCACGGACTCAATATGGATTTTGTAGCACGGTCACATGGAAAATGAGTCTATCGTGTAGTTGCATCTCTGATTTTGGGCCGTAAGGCAAACACGACTTGATAGGTTAACGTTGATGTTGCAAGCACGGGATGGTCTAGTGTCACTCCCCGATCCTGGAATACGTATTTTAATATGTAAAACCGATAAATGGTATTTACTTTGTATTTATACGATATTTATATGCTGTATTTCTTCATGCATTTTCTAAAATATTCGACAAAATATTGTTTCGTAATTTATTTTCTGCATTTGGGCCTACAGTTTTGGCTCATTTGGGTAACCTATTCTTGGTTCACCAATGGTTCATCATGAACCCATGGGTTCCAGATTCTATATAATGACTCATCTCCTTCTCTCTCTTCTCATTTATTTCTTCTCCTTTACTTTCCTCCACTAACCAAGGCAAGTACCAACTTGCTCAAGAGAGGGATCCATAAATATTGTTGATGTTTTCTTACAAAATTATTTGTCAAAATATGTTCTTCTCCTTATTCTATACTAGTTTAGGACTTAAAGTTTTCCATTTTGAAGCTTTAATTTTTGTAGATCTAGGTTTTAACCATTTTCGAATCTTCTTGGCTTTGATCTAGCAAACTTTATTATTTTCAAGTTTTGATGGTTCCATGTTGTAGAGAATTTTGTTCTACCCAATTTTGACCTTTGAAAAGTTGGATTTGGACTTATTTTGACCAAGTTAGGGACTTTTGAAGCTTTGGGTTCAAACCATGGAGTTCTTGCTGTTTGGAGAAGACAGTGAGCAGTGCATGAGCTTTTTAGCTTGTGCCACTGAGCTGCGCGTGCTCTTTAGCGCAGCACGGTCGACCCCATACGCTGCCTTTTGAGAGCGTATGACTCGCATACGCTCGTTTGCTTGACAAGGAGTCGTATCGACCCCATACGCTGCCTTTTGGGAGCGTATGACTCGCATACGCTCACTTGTGTGACAAGGAGTCGTATGGAGTCCATACGCTACCTTTTGGGAGCGTATGTCTTGCATACGCTCACTTGTGTGACAAGGAGTCGTATGGAGTCCATACGCTGCCTTTTGGGAGCGTATGTCTTGCATACGCTCACTTGTGTGCCAAGGAGTCGTATGGAGTCCATACGCTGCATTTTGGGAGCATATGTCTTCCATACGCTGACCTGAGCGTACGCAGACCTGAGCGTAGGCAGACCTGAGCGTAGGCTAACCTGAGCGTAGCCTGACTTGAGCGCGCTCTGACCTGGACTCCCCTATACCTTATATTTTTTTATATATGTATATATTATATTGTATATATATATGTAAATGTTTGTGTATGCTATATATCCTTACGCCTTTTGTCCTGAGCATGATATGAGCACTAATGTGCCCCGGTGAACAAAGTGTTCCTACCTGATACTTGTACCCGAATGTCCCAGTTCTCGTTCATGCTCGACAAATGACTCGTAACTCCACGTGGCATATTTGCAATGATGTATTACACCAAGGAGGGTAGAACATGTTGACATACTGATTGACATGGATCCTCTTTTGGGGTACTCGTACTTGAGTACGACATTTAGGAGGATAATCATGCAGGCCACAGCATGTGAGTCCAAGATTTCACCTAGGGTTAAACTAGGCTACTAAATATACTAGATGCATGGGGAGGGCAGAATCCCGAGATCGTGTTACACCAGCCGCCTTGAGATATTGTCTTGACGTGTCGGCTGGTCTCCACGGATACTGTGTCATCCACAACGAGTGGATGACTGTATCCGATTAATTCCTGCTATATTATATGTCTTGGAAAGGTGGCCTTACGAGGGACCTGTGCTCAATGACACCTGTCTACGCGAACCCCTGGGTTGGCTAGCCTTGCTGGAAAGATACGATCTGAGGATTTTGAAATAACATGATGCGAGGATAACCTCGTCCCACTAGAAACTCGTAGACTTGATTGGCCGCGAAAACGACTTGCGTGTATCTTATTACCTTCCGTGAATAACTGAGGGAAGTGGACTGTCATGGTACGTGATCCAACCCATGTTCTTGTTTGATTGTTGGGTTGGTTATCGTACTATGACAGGCTGTGGACCGAAGTTATGAACGGAAGACTTATTCTGGTTGTGAAGTGCTACTTCTATGAATGACTGAGGAACATGGTCTATCATGGTACATGATCCAACCCATGTTCTTGTTTGATTGTTGTGTTGGTTATTGTGCTGCGATAGGCTATCGACCGAAGTCACGATCAGGAGATTTTATTGTTTATACCCTTTAACTTATGTGAAAGTTATAGAGTACGACACGTCCCGACTCCATGCGGCACCTTTTGTCCTTGTTTGGTTGTAAGGGTGCCTTATGGGTTCGAGGATCTTGCGTTACCCTATAAATAGTTGCATAAGTATTACTATTTATCAATCATTCTATTATCTGGGTTTTTAATCTTAACTCTTGTGCCCCTTTGGCGGTACTTGCTATTCGGGACTGACCCCGTTGGTTTTGTTTGGCCAGATCTCGTAGCAGAGCCAGAGGACACGATCTTCCTCCCTGACATCCATGGTGCATACTAGGAGCATGGCGGTTCGGGGACTCGAGTGGGTTTCTTCTCCACCACTTCTGCTTATATTTTGTGCGGCATTTAGCCACCGGCACCTGTTAGCCGGATTACTTGATATTTTGTGTCAGTACATAATTGTAATTAAACAGACTGCAGCTGTGTATAATTTTGTACTCCTGACTCTCTGAGATAGCTAAATTATAAAGCTAGTCTCTCATGATCATTTTGATGAAGCGTCGGGGACGCCTTACCGCTTTATCTTTAATGTTCATTTATTTGCTGATGTGATTTAATTGATTGAGACATAGAACTCTATGGGACCATAGGAGACTTGATTGTAGCATGTACTCCCTAGTCTCTCGACAGCCACGATCGCCGTATGACGTTACGTACCTCATATGGAGTAGCTGGCCTAGTCCGTCTCCGTATTTCGGTACTGGGGCGTGACAAGGTTTTAGTGGTGGCCCATGCAGGTCTGTTTTTCAGACTTGTGGGGTATTGCGAATTATTAGGAGTCTCAATCAAAATTTGTTCCCCTTGAAATTCTGTTTCGAATTCTCTGTCCTTGCCTTGATCTCTAACCTGACTTGCATCCTCGAAATCTTCCTCGTTCGGACTTGATAATCTTATATCTTTCTCTATAGGGGTGCTTCATTCTCAGTAGCGGGTGAGGCCCAAGAGGAAGAGCAGCGAGAGCATGGCTCGACTGGGCACCAGCAGGGGAGAGAACCTTCTCCAGGGTGGACACGAGCAGAAATGGAACCAGAGGCAGTGCAGCCGCAGGTTATTGAAACTCCTGCAGCACCAGCAGCAACGACAGTCCCAGATGCCGTAGCACTCCTGGAGGTCATCCGGGGGATTCTTGTCACTCACCAACAGCAGCGTCAGGGAGCACCCCAGGGCTGTACATTCTGTGGGAAGGCAGGGCACACGAGGGAGGTGTGTCGGTCAGCGAATGGCTTATGCTTGAGGTGTGGTAGTTCAGACCACCGTATTTCCACTTGTCCTGTGATGCAGAGGCCAGGAGGGCCAGCTCAGCAGTTTCCAGTGTTGCCAGCTCCGGTGGCAACCCCGAGTGGAGGGCCAGTATTAGCAGTGAAGCCCCTAGCCCAGCGTCTACCAACGCAGGCTCAGATGTTTCGCCAAGAACAGGAAGCCGAAGGCCCTCAGAGGCAGCAACAGCATGGTCGAGGAAGGCCGCAACAAGGGGCTCCGCGGGGCCAGGGCCAGGCTCTCATATTATCTTTGGGAGAGGCTCTAGCGTCTAGTGACGTGGTGGCAGGTAAAATTCTCGTCACCTCATTTCCCGCTGTAGCATTATTTGATTCAGGCGCTACTCATTCATTCATCTCTGCACAATATGCCACACGAATTGGATTAGAGTTTGAGGCATTGCCGGAGAGGATGGATATACTCACCGGCAATGGGCTCGTAGAAGTTAGCAGAGTGCGCTTTTCATGCCCGGTAGAGGTGTGTAGGCATTTACTGCCCGCATCATTGATTGAATTCCCTATGGGGAATTTTGATATTGTTCTTGGCATGGACTGGTTGAGAGACAGTCATGCGACAATTGATTGTAGAGGAGGTAGGGTCATATTCAGCGTTCCTGGGATGGAACAGTTCATCTTTACTCGAACCTTGAAGAATCGGGTCGGAGGCGTCATCTCAGCAGCAGTGTCAGAGCCAGGACAGATTCCGAGAGTGGTCGAAGATTTTCTCGACGTCTTCCCTGATGAGCTCCTAGGGATACCACCAGTCAGAGAGGTAGAATTTAGCATTGAGTTGAACCCTGGAACGAGGCCTATTGCAGACAGAGTTTACAGAATGTCGCCGTCAGAACAGGATAAGTTGTATCAACATGAGGAAGAGTTGAAGTCTAAGGGATTCATCCGAGACAGTAAATCGCCCTGGGCCGCGCCAGTGATTCTAGTCCCCAAGAAGGATGGGTCGACGAGGATGTGCATCGACTACCGCAAGCTGAATGTAGTAACAGTGAAGAATAAGTACCCGCTACTAAGGATTGATGACCTGTTTGACCAGTTGAGCAAGGCCAGCGTCTTTTCCAAGATCGATCTTCGGTCGGGATACTATCAGGTAAGAGTTCGGGAGCAAGACATACCGAAGACAGCATTCAGATCTAGATATGGACATTATGAGTTTTTAATAATGCCTTTTGGACTAACCAACTCCCCCGCAGTATTCATGGATTTAATGAACCGCATCTTTCTGCCGTATTTGGATAAATTTGTGGTGGTGTTCATAGATGACATTCTTGTCTATTCCAGCAGTGAGGAGGAGCATGAGAAACATCTTAGGACTATCTTGCAGACATTGAGGGAGCATCAACTTTATACGAAGCTCGACAAGTGTGAATTCTGGTTAGACCACATTTCGTTCCTGGGACATATAATTTCTGGAGCAGGAGTATCAGTGGATCCGAAGAAGATTGAGGCCGTAGAGCATTGGCCGGTCCCGAGAACGGTTACAGAAGTACGAAGTTTCTTAGGATTAGCCGGTTACTACAGAAGGTTCGTGGCGGACTTTGCCAGGATCTCTGCGCTCTTAACGCGTTTGACGCACAAGGACGTAGAGTTTGTTTGGTCAGCTAGCTGTCAGGCATCATTTGAAGAATTGAAGAAGAGATTGATCTCAGCCTCGACCTTGACGCTTCCAGTAGGAGCGGAAGGCTTTACAGTATATTATGACGCATCAGGGAAGGGTCTTGGGTGTGTATTGATGCAGCATGGAAAGGTGATAGCATATGCGTCACGGCAGCTTCGAGACCATGAGAAGAATTACTCGACTCACGATTTAGAGTTAGCAGCTGTGGTGTTTTCACTCAAGTTGTGGAGGCATTATTTATACGGGGATCGGGTAGAGATCTATACTGATCATAAGAGTTTGAAATACGTATTCACGCAGCGAGATTTGAACATGAGGCAAAGAAGATGGTTAGAACTGCTGAAGGATTTTGATTTAGATCTTCAGTATCATCCAGGCAAGGCGAATATAGTTGCAGATGCACTGAGTAGGAGAGACAGTGCCTTTATCTTGACCTCGCAGAAGCATATTCTAGAAGACCTTCAGAGTATGGGAATCGAAGTAGTTTTGCCAAGGGATATAGGAAGAATGACCAGTATGCAGATTCAGTCAACCTTAGTAGAGAGGATAAGGGCAGCACAAGCAGGAGATCCAAAGATTCAGAAGTTGCGGTCGGAGTGTGAATCAGGCCGTAGGAAGGAGTTAGTGATTCATGAAGATGGTACGCTCAGGTTTGGAAACAGACTCTGTGTACCGAGTAGAGACCTTCGGCAAGAAGTTTTGTCCGAAGCTCATAGTTCTATTTACTCCATTCATCCAGGAGGAACGAAGATGTATCGAGATATCAGGCAGTTCTTTTGGTGGAATGGCATGAAAAGAGAGATAGCGAGATTTGTATCCAAGTGTCTGGTATGTCAGCAGGTAAAAGCCGAGCAGCAGAGACCAGCAGGATTGCTACAGCCGCTTCCTATCCCAGAATGGAAATGGGAGCACATCACGATGGATTTTGTGACCGGTTTACCTAGATCCCCGGCTGGCAAGAATGCAGTCTGGGTAATAGTAGATCGACTCACGAAGGTCGCTCATTTCCTTCCCTTCCGAGTTGGACAGACTACTTGTCACGTCCCGCTCCCGTAGGAGCGATCGTCCTCGCTAAGGCGTGATGCCGCACGAGCCTAGATTGCGCTCGTGTAAGGCGGGTTCCATAACGGCCGATTTCAGCGGCTGCGACGGGGTCGTCGCACAGAAGTCCCGAGCAGAGACATTGAATAATAGCAGCGGAATTTGAAGCAAACACATGAACACAAGTCATTCAAAGGAAACTCTTTTATTGATATTGAATTCAAGATTACATCAGTGGGCGCAAGGCCAATTTACAATGTCTCTCAAGCTCTCTTTTCTCTCAATTACAAGTCACTCTGCTCTCTCTCTTCTCTCGAGTACATGCTTGAATCAGTGGAAGCTTCGAAAGGCGATGTCCATACATTATGTCCCGTATAAGTCTTTACTCCATGCGGCCGCACGCTTCGAATCGCCAAGGAACTCCGTGCCTCGACGCATCCAAGCGAACTCCGCGCCACGAGCTTCTACCTGTGCCTGCACATGAAACACTGTGTGGGTGTCAGTACCACTGTACTGGTGGAGTGAGCTTCTCGCCCACCCATACAAAACCTACACGTTCATTTACTTTGTGCAGCTTAAATCCCTTTTCGATTGTCTTTCTACTCTTGCCTTAGGTTCAGTTTTAGGACCGGCGCCTTGGCGCAACTTGTGTGTCAAAACCATCCCGTGCTCGCAATGTCAACGTTACTCATACTTTGCCTCTAGACCACTTCTCGTGCCACAACGTTAACCTATCAGGTCGTGCTTGCCTTTCGGCCAGAATCAGAGACGCAACTACGCGGTAGTACCCAATTTCCTTACGACCGTGCTATAACTCCTTCGTGCCGTGCCTCGCAACTCAGTGCGACTCAACCATATCGCCGCCTCGCGGCCCCTTTGTTACTTTGATCGCCAACTGACCCAATCAAGACTTGTGGGTTTAGTGTCACACGACTGACTTTGCCTTGCGGCGGTTTCCCGACTTACACTTAAACAACTCAACCAACTTATGCAACTATATGCCGACAACTTAAGACTCAATGCCACATCTTGTGCCGAAGCACGTCGCCTATGTTGTAGCCATTCTTTAAGTCCAATACTTGTATTCTAGCTTGTATACACCTTCGACAACTCAACTCAATCCAAAGGCATACCCGCGAATCTGCCGCTATGCCGACTCATCTATATGATTTGGTCACTGACTCCCAGAGCCATAGTGGACTCTTTTTTGCTGAGTATAGGATGGACCTTCTTTGGGTAGCTAGCCCTATTCCGCGTCCACCGAATACTTTGCCCCAGGCGCAGCTATTTGGCTCCCAGAGCCTTTATGTTTCCTTAGGCCGCAATCGGTCCCGTGGCGCCACAGGTTGCCGATTCGGGGAAACTCTACCTTGTCGACAAGTTGTCCATGACCATGCAAGACCGACTCAAACTGACGTCTCACATAGTCATTCACTTCTGGTGTTACCATCTCTTTTAGTGCCATTCCTCTCTTTTAGTGCCATTTCTCACATCTGAGATCTTGCCTCGACGACCCGTAGTCGCGAGCATTGTTCTTTCTTGCCTCAACGACCCAGTCGTGAGCATTTCTTTCTTTTAACTCAAGACAACAACTTATTTAGACACTTTCCAAAACTCAACTAATCAATCGTGGCCCGTGCCTTTAAAAACTCTAGGATCGTGCAATCGTGCCTCAACTCGACTTCTGATCTACCCGACGCTATCGCGCAAGTCATACTTCATATGACGGGCCTTGGGATCGCGGGACTATTTAACTTGACAACCGCAGAAAGAGCGGGACAGCGCTAGAAATGACTTAGGTCGATCGGCATAACTTTGCCTAACTTAATCGAGCCTATAACTTGACTCAAGGGACGAGCAAAGGCTATGCCAAGCCTTGCGTTATGGAAACGTGCATGCTTTGTCGAGCATTTACGTGGGCAACGCCTATAACTTAGGCCAACTCAAGTGTCGGGATAATTCGACGGGACCGTGCATGCTTTAACAAGAATTCACGTAGGCGACGCCTATGACTTAGGCTATTTCATAACTTTGTGTCGAAGACCAACTTCCCTTCTCCCAAGCCACGGGACGAAGGACCGAGTGTCATTTTCAAAGCACACCGTGCACCAACTCTAAGCCGACCGTGGGACGTTTTCCATGTTCTAACTCATTTTGACCCATCGGGATTATTCCCTTAGCTATGTGGATTCATCTCTTTTATTATTAAGCCTACTTGTGCAAGTTGAAAACACGATTTATTATGTGAAGGCAAAGATGAGGCAAGTTCACCGAAACTACCCCACCTGAGCGATGTCTTCAAACGGCAGTTGCAAGGCCAAGTCCGAACGCCGTTGGCATTTCGATTCCTCCGATTGACTGAGCGGGACGGGGCACTACAACATACACCACTCAGAACAAGTCTCGTCCTCGAGACTTAATGAGTACTTACTTATTGACTTATCATCTTACTCAACATTCAGGAACTCTCGTATACACTACGCCTATGCGTTTCCTCAATCCGAGCCACGCTCGCACTACCCTCAATCTTTTCTTCGAATCTCTATTTTAAAATCCTCAACACTTTTCCATTCCTCAAGTCTCACTTGATTCAACATATCACTTGGTTGGATCGTGCACATATTCTAGGCGTCCCCAAAATACATGCATTTCAGCCAAGCCTTGTGATAGAGAATCCGCCATCGCCACTCGAGTCGGATTCGTGTACGTATTCAAGCGTCCCTGATATACATGTATCTCAACCGAGCTCGCGAGTGGTGCCACCATAACTTCTGTCGCTTTGTGCCGGGACGTCCGCCTATTCGCTAGGCTATGTCTTTTGGCTAAAGTCATTCGTCAGTATTGGAATCATAGTTCCCAAACAACAATATCAACACTGACCCCATCCTAAGGTCAAACCAAGTTGATAGTACGGGTTTTTCTACCCAAGCTCGCATCACTCCGATTTCTAAACATCGAGCATCGATTTCCTACGCACATCCCAACATTCGTCGTACGGGGTCCGAGTCATTCGGTAAAGCCATCCTACAACAACTCACGTTCAACCAAATTCTACGACGTATCAACATCGCTCGTTCAACAAACCATCTTGCATAGACTATCTCTTCAAACACGTTCGACATAATACGCCTATTAATCCTTCCAAGTTAAGCACGCTACTACGTAATTCACCGCTAAACCATAATCTACATTTCACATTTCCGAAGTCATCTCTACCAATTCACGCAACCGATCACGAGGTCGTCTAGCATTAACAACATGTTGCGCCCCGATCTCACGCGAGTCAGATTATCCGCGGTGGGCATGAATCACCATGCACGCTCCCACGAGATAATTATTCTCATCGGGACGTAACTTTTGTTTGTGTCTAGACTAATTCATTCTCGATGCGTGGGTTGGACCTACTCAATCCTCAAGTTCATTTCATTCATCGATCACAAGTCATCCTCGAATTCTCCTTCGCCTCAAACCAACAAGTCGAGACAATCGTAGTTGCTGCGTCCTAACTCCGAGTCCGATTGTTCCCACGACATGAATCACCATGTCAGCGCTCACGCGGAATGATCGCCTCAAATCCGATGCAACGCATGTGCGAGGCTAAAGTTGTGCTCGCGCAAGACAAGAATGTCGACGTTGTGGTTATTCGCGTAACCATCAAGACACCTTCATTTGCATCTAATATTCATCTCAACCAAAGTCCTAAGTATTGCATCCAACCGAACCATAACACTTGCACGATCGTCCTTCGCCAAGTCAGAGTACCCCCGAGTTATCGCATATCGATCTTTGATACGCCTCAATACCATCGACGATATACGTAACCTGACGATCTTCCTTTGCAACCAATTTCGAGTCATGCGAATGATGTTATCGTCCAACTGGATAGTCTCCTCGACATTCATAACACCAATTCCGATCATTTTCCCTCGAATCGTTTACGATATCAATTTCCTCCAACCAATTTCACGTATTCTTCATCCGTCCATCTTAAGTCATCGACCAACTTATTTTCCTCAATTCGCATCGTTCGACATCCCTGAGCCTATCGCATACACCACTCAGGAATGAAGTCATTCAACCAATCCTCAACTTATTATTTGATTCAAAATCGACTTCTTCGAATCCCGTTCGAACCATTCCTCAAAACCCAAGCACGCTTATCTATATCGCACCGACGATATCGTCGCTCGATAGCACCCCTATCGATACTCATCTTACTTTACTCAATCGAGTTCAACTCATTCTAGCTCGACGCTATTCAATTCCCGCACTCGACTTTTCTAAGGTCGACGCAACTTTGGTGTATATGCCCAGCCCGACTTAGCCAACCGTGCTTACGCGAACCATCTTTTGTTTTGTTGTCAAAAACTGTTCTACTATGTTTTACAAAATAGATAGACTTATTGTATGGACATCCCGTGGGATAATTGAGAGAGAGCGCACCAACGATATCAACTTGCGGAAGCAACAGAGTTTGCGGAAACGAGTTAAAGAATTCAATCGGTTATCCAAGGACGTAAAGCCGTGCTCTGAAACCACTATGTCACGCCCCGCTCCCGTAGGAGCGATCGTCCTCGCTAAGGCGTGATGCCGCACGAGCCTAGATTGCGCTCGTGCAAGGCGGGTTCCATAACGGCCGATTTCAGCGGCTGCGACGGGGTCGTCGCACAGAAGTCCCGAGCAGAGACATTGAATAATAGCAGCGGAATTTGAAGCAAACACATGAACACAAGTCATTCAAAGGAAACTCTTTTATTAATATTGAATTCAAGATTACATCAGTGGGCGCAAGGCCAATTTACAATGTCTCTCAAGCTCTCTTTTCTCTCAATTACAAGTCATTCTGCTCTCTCTCTTCTCTCGAGTACATGCTTGAATCAGTGGAAGCTTCGAAAGGCGATGTCCATACATTATGTCCCGTATAAGTCTTTACTCCATGCGGCCGCACGCTTCGAATCGCCAAGGAACTCCGTGCCTCGACGCATCCAAGCGAACTCCGCGCCACGAGCTTCTACCTGTGCCTGCACATGAAACACTGTGTGGGTGTCAGTACCACTGTACTGGTGGAGTGAGCTTCTCGCCCACCCATACAAAACCTACACGTTCATTTACTTTGTGCAGCTTAAATCCCTTTTCGATTGTCTTTCTACTCTTGCCTTAGGTTCAGTTTTAGGACCGGCGCCTTGGCGCAACTTGTGTGTCAAAACCATCCCGTGCTCGTAATGTCAACGTTACTCATACTTTGCCTCTAGACCACTTCTCGTGCCACAACGTTAACCTATCAGGTCGTGCTTGCCTTTCGGCCAGAATCAGAGACGCAACTACGCGGTAGTACCCAATTTCCTTACGACCGTGCTATAACTCCTTCGTGCCGTGCCTCGCAACTCAGTGCGACTCAACCATATCGCCGCCTCGCGGCCCCTTTGTTACTTTGATCGCCAACTGACCCAATCAAGACTTGTGGGTTTAGTGTCACACGACTGACTTTGCCTTGCGGCGGTTTCCCGACTTACACTTAAACAACTCAACCAACTTATGCAACTATATGCCGACAACTTAAGACTCAATGCCATATCTTGTGCCGAAGCACGTCGCCTATGTTGTAGCCATTCTTTAAGTCCAATACTTGTATTCTAGCTTGTATACACCTTCGACAACTCAACTCAATCCAAAGGCATACCCGCGAATCTGCCGCTATGCCGACTCATCTATATGATTTGGTCACTGACTCCCAGAGCCATAGTGGACTCCTTTTTGCTGAGTATAGGATGGACCTTCTTTGGGTAGCTAGCCCTATTCCGCGTCCACCGAATACTTTGCCCCAGGCGCAGCTATTTGGCTCCCAGAGCCTTTATGTTTCCTTAGGCCGCAATCGGTCCCGTGGCGCCACAGGTTGCCGATTCGGGGAAACTCTACCTTGTCGACAAGTTGTCCATGACCATGCAAGACCGACTCAAACTGACGTCTCACATAGTCATTCACTTCTGGTGTTACCATCTCTTTTAGTGCCATTCCTCTCTTTTAGTGCCATTTCTCACATCTGAGATCTTGCCTCGACGACCCGTAGTCGCGAGCATTGTTCTTTCTTGCCTCAACGACCCAGTCGTGAGCATTTCTTTCTTTTAACTCAAGACAACAACTTATTTAGACACTTTCCAAAACTCAACTAATCAATCGTGGCCCGTGCCTTTAAAAACTCTAGGATCGTGCAATCGTGCCTCAACTCGACTTCTGATCTACCCGACGCTATCGCGCAAGTCATACTTCATATGACGGGCCTTGGGATCGCGGGACTATTTAACTTGACAACCGCAGAAAGAGCGGGACAGCGCTAGAAATGACTTAGGTCGATCGGCATAACTTTGCCTAACTTAATCGAGCCTATAACTTGACTCAAGGGACGAGCAAAGGCTATGCCAAGCCTTGCGTTATGGAAACGTGCATGCTTTGTCGAGCATTTACGTGGGCAACGCCTATAACTTAGGCCAACTCAAGTGTCGGGATAATTCGACGGGACCGTGCATGCTTTAACAAGAATTCACGCAGGCGACGCCTATGACTTAGGCTATTTCATAACTTTATGTCGAAGACCAACTTCCCTTCTCCCAAGCCACGGGACGAAGGACCGAGTGTCATTTTCAAAGCACACCGTGCACCAACTCTAAGCCGACCGTGGGACGTTTTCCATGTTCTAACTCATTTTGACCCATCGGGATTATTCCCTTAGCTATGTGGATTCATCTCTTTTATTATTAAGCCTACTTGTGCAAGTTGAAAATACGATTTATTATGTGAAGGCAAAGATGAGGCAAGTTCACCGAAACTACCCCACCTGAGCGATGTCTTCAAACGGCAGTTGCAAGGCCAAGTCCGAACGCCGTTGGCATTTCGATTCCTCCGATTGACTGAGCGGGACGGGGCACTACACTACTGAGCAGCTAGCAAAAATGTACATGAAGCAGATAGTAAGGCAGCACGGTGTTCAAGTTAGTATAGTATCAGATCGGGATACGCGGTTCACTTCTCATTTTTGGCGGAGCTTACACCAAAGTTTGGGAACCAAGTTAAGATTCAGTACTGCTTATCATCCACAAACCGACGGGCAATCAGAAAGAACCATTCAAACATTAGAAGATATGCTACGGGCGTGTACCTTGGATTTTGGCGGATCTTGGGAGGATCACCTTCATCTAGTGGAGTTCTCCTATAACAACATCTATCAGGCTAGCATTCAGATGGCCCCGTTTGAAGCATTGTACGGAAGGAAGTGCAGGTCCCCTTTGGCATGGGACGACGTCGGAGAACGGAAGTTGTTGGGGCCAGAGATGATCACGCAGACGGTGGAGATAGTTAAGTTGGTCAGAGAGCGCCTTCGAGTTGCACAGGACTGACATCGTCATTGGGCAGATCAGTATCGTAGGCCTCTAGAGTTCAGAGTTGGCGACCAAGTGTTTCTGCGGATTTCGCCTACTCGGGGTATCATCAGATTTGGAACCCGGAGAAAGCTTAGTCCAAGATACGTTGGTCCTTTTAAGATTCTCGCTCGGGTAGGCGATGTGGCTTATCGACTTGCCCTTCCGCCTTCGTTAACTGGCATACATGATATGTTTCATGTGTCCCAATTACGTGGGTATGTCCCGGATCCGAGTCATGTTCTCGATCATTCTGAGTTAGTCGTTGGTACCGACCTAACTTACGAGGAACAACCTGTGTCTATTTTGGACCGGCGAGAGAAGGTACTCAAGAATCGGACGATAAGTCTTGTCCGTGTTTCTTGGAACCATCACTCTTCGGGAGAGTCAACCTGGGAGCGCGAGGACGAGATCATATCTCGGTATCCGCATATGTTTGACTAATGAGGTATATTTTTACGCCTTATTGACACGATTCCATGCTTATCTGCACCTACTTGTTTTGTACTTTGTGATGTATGATAATAACTGCTATGATAGTTAACTTGTATATGATTGTGCCTTGCTTGCCCTGATTTCACTATCCTGTCTTGGCTGGAATTCCGAGGACGGAATTTTTCTAAGAAGGGTAGAGATGTCACTCCCCGATCCTGGAATACGTATTTTAATATGTAAAACCGATAAATGGTATTTACTTTGTATTTATACGATATTTATATGCTGTATTTCTTCATGCATTTCCCAAAATATTCGACAAAATATTGTTTCGTAATTTATTTTCTGCATTTGGGCCTACAGTTTTGGCTCATTTGGGTAACCTATTCTTGGTTCACCAATGGTTCATCATGAACCCATGGGTTCCAGATTCTATATAATGACTCATCTCCTTCTCTCTCTTCTCATTTATTTCTTCTCCTTTACTTTCCTCCACCAACCAAGGCAAGTACCAACTTGCTCAAGAGAGGGATCCATAAATATTGTTGATGTTTTCTTACAAAATTATTTGTCAAAATATGTTCTTCTCCTTATTCTATACTAGTTTAGGACTTGAAGTTTTCCATTTTGAAGCTTTAATTTTTGTAGATCTAGGTTTTAACCATTTTCGGATCTTCTTGGCTTTGATCTAGCAAACTTCATTATTTTCAAGTTTTGATGGTTCCATGTTGTAGAGAATTTTGTTCTACCCAATTTTGACCTTTGAAAAGTTGGATTTGGACTTATTTTGACCAAGTTAGGGACTTTTGAAGCTTTGGGTTCAAACCATGGAGTTCTTGCTATTTGGAGAAGACAGTGAGCAGTGCACGAGCTTTTTAGCTTGTGCCACTGAGCTGCGCGTGCTCTTTAGCGCAGCACGGTCGACCCCATACGCTGCCTTTTGGGAGCGTATGACTCGCATACGCTCGTTTGCTTGACAAGGAGTCGTATCGACCCGATACGCTGCCTTTTGGGAGCGTATGACTCGCATACGCTCACTTGTGTGACAAGGAGTCGTATGAAGTCCATACGCTGCCTTTTGGGAGCGTATGTCTTGCATACGCTCACTTGTGTGACAAGGAGTCGTATGGAGTCCATACGCTGCCATTTGAAAGCGTATGTCTTGCATACGCTCACTTGTGTGCCAAGGAGTCGTATGGAGTCCATACGCTGCCTTTTGGGAGCGTATGTCTTCCATACGCTGACCTGAGCGTACGCAGACCTGAGCGTAGGCTAACCTGAGCGTAGCCTAACTTGAGCGCGCTCTGACCTGGACTCCCCTATACCTTATATTTTTTTATATATGTAAATATTATATTGTATATATATATGTAAATGTTTGTGTATGCTATATATCCTTACGCCTTTTGTCCTGAGCATGATATGAGCACTAATGTACCCCGGTGAACAAAGTGTTCCTACCTGATACTTGTACCTGAATGTCCCAGTTCTCGTTCATGCTCGACAAATGACTCATAACTCCACGTGGCATATTTGCAATGATGCATTACACCAAGGAGGGTAGAACATGTTGACATACTGATTGACATGGATCCTCTTTTGGGGTACTCGTACTTGAGTACGACATTTAGGAGGATAATCATGCAGGCCACAGCATGTGAGTCCAAGATTTTACCTAGGGTTAAACTAGGCTACTAAATATACTAGATGCATGGAGAGGGCAGAATCCCGAGATCGTGTTACACCAGCCGCCTTGAGATATTGTCTTGACGCGCCGGCTGGTCTCCATGGATACTGTGTCATCCGCAACGAGTGGATGACTGTATCCGATTAATTCCTGCTGTATTATATGTCTTGGCAAGGTGGCCTTACGAGGGACCTGTGCTCAATGACACCTGTCTACGCGAACCCCTGGATTGGCTAGCCTTGCTGGAAAGATACGATCTGAGGATTTTAAAATAACATGATGCGAGGATAACCTCGTCCCACTAGAAACTCGTAGACTTGATTGGCCGCAAAAATGACTTGCGTGTATCTTATTACCTTCCGTGAATAACTGAGGGAAGCGGACTGTCATGGTACGTGATCTAACCCATGTTCTTGTTTGATTGTTGGGTTGGTTATCGTACTATGACAGGCTGTGGACCGAAGTTATGAACGGAAGACTTATTCTGGTTGTAAAGTGCTACTTATGTGAATGACTGAGGAACATGGTCTATCATGGTACATGATCCAACCCATGTTCTTGTTTGATTGTTGGGTTGGTTATTGTGCTGCGATAGGCTATCGACCGAAGTCACGATCAGGAGATTTTATTGTTTATACCCTTTAACTTATGTGAAAGTTATAGAGTACGACACGTCCCGACTCCATGCGGCACCTTTTGTCCTTGTTTGGTTGTAAGGGTGCCTTATGGGTTCGAGGATGTTGTGTTACCCTATAAATAGTTGCATAAGTATTACTATTTATCAATCATTCTATTATCTGGGTTTTTAATCTTAACTCTTGTGCCCCTTTGGCGGTACTTGCTATTCGGGGCTGACCCCGCTGGTTTTGTTTGGCCAGATCTCATAGCAGAGCCAGAGGACACGATCTTCCTCCTTGACATCCATGGTGCATACTAGGAGCATGGCGGTTCGGAGACTCGAGTAGGTTTCTTCTCCACCACTCCTGCTTATATTTTGTGCGGCATTTAGCCACCGGCACCTGTTAGCCGAATTACTTGATATTTTGTGTCAGTACATAATTGTAATTAAACAGACTGCAGCTGTGTATAATTTTGTACTCCTGACTCTCTGAGATAGCTAAATTATAAAGCTAGTCTCTCATGATCATTTTGATGAAGCGTCGGGGATGCCTTACCGCTTTATCTTTAATGTTCATTTATTTGCTGATATGATTTGATTGATTGAGACATAGAACTCTGTGGGACCATAGGAGACTTGATTGTAGCATGTACCCCCTAGTTTCTCGACAGCCACGATCGCCGTATGACGTTACGTACCTCATATGGAGTAGATGGCCTAGTCCATCTCCGTATTTCGGTACTGGGGCGTGACATCTAGAGACACAAAATAGGCCAAGGCGTCTATCCTAAAACTGATCCTAAGGCAAGAGTATGAAGACAATCATAAAAGGGACTATGTTGCACAAAGTAAATCAAACGTGTTGGTTTTGTATGGGTGGGCGATGAGCTCATTCCACCAGTACAGTTGAGTACTGACACCCACATAGTTTCTATGTACAGGCACAGGTAGAAGCTCGTGGCGCGGAACTCGATTGGATGCGTCGAGACACGGAGTTCCTTGGCGATTTGAAGCGTGCGGCCGCATGGAGTCAAGACTTATACGGGACATAATATATGGACGTCGCCTTCCGAAGCTTTCGCTGGCTCAAGCGTTGTATCGAGAGATGAGAGAGAGCAGAGTGAACTTGTAATGTGAGAAAAGTGAGCTTGAGAGACTTGTAATCTTGGCCTTGCGCCCTTTATAATCTTTGTTTTAATATCAATAAAGAGCTTCTTTGAATAACTTGTGTTTTGCTTTAAAATTTTTGCTGCTATTATTCAATGTCTCTGCATGGGACTTCTGTGCGACGACCCCGTCGCAGCCGCTGAAATCGGTCGTTATGGAACCCGCCTTGCACGAGCGCAATCTAGGCTCGTGCGGCATCACGTCTTAGCGAGGACGATCACTTCTACGGGAGCGGGGCGTGACATAATGGTATCAGAGCACGGCTTTACGTCCTTGGACTATCGATTAAATTCTTTAACTCCGTTGTTTCCGCAAACTCTGAAATGTTGCTTCCGTAAAGTTGATATCGTTGGTGCGCTCTCTCTCAAATGTCCCACGGGATGTCCATACAATAAGTCTATCTATTTTGTAAAATATAGGAGAACAGTTTTTGACAAAACAAAAAGATGGTTCGCGTAAGCACGGTTGGCTAAGTCGGGCTGGGCATATACACCAAGGATTTGCGTCGACCTTAGAAGAGTCGAGTGCGGGATTCGAATTGTGTCGGACAAGAATGAGTTGAACTCGATTGAGTAAAAGTGAGATGACTATCGATAGGGGTGCTATCGAACGACGATAACGTCGATGCGATATAGATGAGCGTGATTAGAAATTGAAGAAGGGTTCGAACGGAAAATTTGAAGAAGTCGATTTTGATTCGAATGATAGTTGAGGATTAGTTAAATGACTTCATCCCTGAGTGGTGTATGTGATAGCCTCAGAGATGTTGATCGATCGATTGAGGATTCGGGATGTCAATGAGTCTATCAACGAACATCGCGTGCATGCAAAGCCGTAGATTGAGTATCATTGAACAAGTTATAGTCTTAAGATTTGACGATGTGTGATTCGAACAACCTAGAAATTGACGCGCATGGAACGTGCACGGGATTGAGGATTACGCAAGTATGAAACGCGAAAATGAGCGAGTAGATGAAATCGAATTGAGGAAAAAGTTAAGGTGTAGCGAACGGATGACTTGACCGAAGAAATTGATACGGATTGTATATGAAAAGTTAGCACGACAAATAGATAGCGTGCATGAAAAGTTGAATTTTGAAGTTACGCAATGACTCTAAGGATTGGATTGAATGTTGCTCGATAATTTGAGTTAGCAAGGAATGATGCGAATTGAGTAAACACGTTGGTCGATGACTTAAGATAAACGGATAAATAATACATGAAATTGGTTTGAGAAAATTGATGTTGTGAATGATTCGAGGGATAATGATTGAACTTGAACTTGAATGTCGATGAGATTATCCAGTCGGATGATAGCATCATTCGTACGATTCGAAATTGGTTGCAAAGGAAGATCGTCAAGTTATGCATATCGTCGATGGTATTGAGGCGTATCAAAGATCAAGATCGATATGCGATAACTCGGGGGTACTCTGACTCGACGAATGATGATCGTGCAAATGTTATTGTTCGGTTGGATGCCATACTTAGGATTTTGATTGAGATGAATGTTGGATGAAAATGATTGTGTCTTGAGGGTTACGCGGATAACCACAGCGTCGACATTCTTGTCTTGCACGAGCGCAACTCCAGCCTCGCACATGCGTTGCGTCGGATTTGGGGCGATCGTTCCGCGTGAGCGCTGACATGGTAATTCATGTCGTGGGAATGATCGAACTCGAAAAATCAGGATACGGCAACTTTGATTGTCTCGACTTGTCGGTTTGATGCGAAGGAAAATTTGAGGATGTTAGGACTTGCGATTGATGAATAAAATAAACTTGAGGATTGAGTAGGTCTAATTCGCGTATCGAGAATAAATTAGTCTAGACTCGAACAAGAGTTACGTCCCGATGAGGATGATTATCCTGCGGGAGCGTGCATGGTGATTCATGCCCACCGTAGAAAATCTGACTCGCGTGAGATCGGGGCGCAACGTATTGTTAAGTCAGATGACCTTGTGATCATTTCGTGAATTGGGATAAATGACTTAGGGAATGTAAAATGTGAATTATGGTTTAGCGATGAATTATGTCATAGCGTGCTTGACTTGGAAGGATTGATAGGCGTATTATGTCGAACGTGTTCGAAGAAATAGACCATGCAAAATGGCTTGATGAATGAAGTGATATTGATATATCAAGGAATTGGTTGAAACGTGAGTTATCGTAGGATGGCTTTGCTGAATGACTCGGACCCCGTGCGACAAATATTGGGATGTGTGTAGGCAATCTATGCTCGAAGTTTAGAAATCGGAGTGATGCGAGCTTGGGTAGAAAATCCCGTACTATCAATTTGGTCTGACCTTAGGATGGGGTCAGTGTTGATATTGTTGTTTGGGAACTATGATTCCAATACTGACGGAAAGACATAGCCTAGCAGTTAGGCGGACGTCCGAGTGCGAAGTGGTAGGATTTGTGGAGGCACCACACGCGAGTATCGGTTGACATGCACGTATATCAGGGACGCCCGAATATGTGCACGATCCGACTCGAGTGGTGATGACGGATTCTCTATCACGAGGCTTGGATGAAATGTATGTATTTTGGGGACGCCTAGAATATGTGCACGATCCAACTAAGTGATACATTGAATCAAGTGAGACTTGAGGAACGGGAAAGTGTCGAAGATTTTGAGATCGTGAGTTTAGAAGAAAAGATTATGGGTAGCACGAGCGTGGCTCGGATTTGAGAAAATACATAGGAGTAGTGTGTGCGAGAGTTCTTGAATGTTGAAATCGATCATAAGTCGATAAGTGTACTCAGTTAGTTTCGAGGACGAAACTTTTTCTGAGTGGTGTATGATGTAGTGCCCCGTCCCGCTCAGTCAATCGGAGAAATCAAAACACCGACGACGTTCGGACTTAGCCTTGCAACGGCGACTCGAAGGCATCGTTCGGTCGAGACGACCGCTCGCTCAGGTGGGATAGTTTCGGTGAACTTGCCTCATCTTAGCCTTCACATAAAAATTGTATGTTTTCAACTTGCACAAGTAGGCTTGATAATAAAAGAGACGAATCTACATAGCTAAGGGAATAATCCTGACAGATCGAAATGAGTTAGAATATGGAAAGGTCCAATAGTCGGCTTAGAGTTGGTGCACGGTGTGCTTTAAAAATGACACTCAATCCTTCGTCTCGTGGCTTGGAAGAAGGAAAGTTGGTTGAGTAGGCGAAGTTATGAACGTAGCCTAAGTCATAGGTGTCACCCGCATGAATGCTTCATAAAGCGTGCACGGTCCCATCGTCTAAGGCTTGGCATAGCCTTGGTTTGCCCATGAGTTAAGTTGCGTTGAAAGGATTGTGACACAAGTCTAGGCACCCAAATGACTTGGTCGTTCGAAGTCGAATGCGTGCACGGCACGTTTCCACGATGCAAGGCTTGACGCAGTCTTTACTCGTCAAGTTGTTGCAAAGTTAAGTAAGGCAAGGACTATCAAATAGGCGTTCATAAGTTGAATAGTCCTACAATCCCAAGGCCCGTCGTATAAAGTATGATTCGGGCAGTAGTGTTGCGTAGAACACGATTGGCTTAAGGCACAATGCACGGACTTAGCATTTTAAGGCACGGGCTACGGTTGATTCATTGAGTTTGGAAAAGGACAAGAAAGAAGTATGCTCGCGGCTATAGGTCGTCGAGGCGGTATCAGAAGAAAAAAGAATGCTCGCGACTATAGGTCGTCGAGGCGGTTTCAGATTTAAGAAGTATTGAACTTGGCCCTAAAAGAGATGGTAACACTAGAGGTAGCATGACTGTGTGAGACGTCAGTTTGAGTCGAGTCTTGCATGGTCATGGACAACTTGTCGACAAGGTGGGTCGTTTCCCTGCACGGCAACCCGGCGGCCACGGGACCGTTGCGGCCGCGATTGGAAACGAGTAATTAGCTGTACTGGGCACGGGTTAGGCGGGAACTTGCAGCGGGGCTAGCTACTCGTGCTGAAAGGGCACCCGCCTAACAAAAGCTAGAGGAGTCCACGATGGCTCTGGGAGTCAGTGACCAATTCTTATATATGAGTCGGCACGGGCGACAATCCGCGTGTGTGCCTTTGGATTGAGTTGAGTTGTTGAATGTGTGTACAGTTAGAACACAAATGTTTGGGCCTAAGAATGGCTACAACATAGGCGACGTGCTTTGGCACGAGATGTGGCGTCGAGTCTCAAGTGTTGATATGTGAGTTGTATAAGTTGGGTTTGAGTTGTTCGAGTTTAAGTCAGGAATTGTTGCAAGGCTATAATGCCCCACTCCGCACGGTGCATTACGCTGAAGCGTTGACTCAAAGAGTCGCGTTGATCAAAAGAAATGTATCGATGCGAATCGATACGAGAGTTACGTTGTCCCGAGCAACGCATCGAACTAAGTCGATGCGACGAGTTGCCTTGTCCCGAAAGAATGCATCGAGTGAATCGATGCGAAGCGCCGCGTTGCCCTGAAGGATGAGTGCGTTGAATCGGCTCAAAGATTCTAAGAAATCGAATCGACCAAGGTGCAAGTCCGAATCGATGCAAGTATTGATTTTAGTTATTTTCGTGTGCAGGTTATACGTTGACGCAAAAATATTAGAGGTCGATCTTTTGCCATATTTAGTAAGGGGTCCGCAAAATCAAATCGTCGTCTTGCGACGGGCTGAGACTTGGGCACGCTAAGGCAAATCAGACGTATGATTCAATGAAGCACAAAGTGCTTGAATGGCTAAGTCAGGAGAGTGGCCGTGCAACAAAGTTATAAAATCGAGCCGCATCGGCTCGGCGAAACGACAAAGGCGTATCGACTCAAGGTGGGAGGATTGACTCTTCTTTTTACTCCTTCATGCGATAAGTTAAATTATATCATTGTATGCTAAGTTAACCTATCGACGCCACGGACGTGGTCCGATCGGAGAGAAATCGTAATGTGTGTCGAACACTAGTTAGACAATTGAAATGAAACGTGCATCATATGCACGAATCGCTATGGAACATTAGATATCGCAAAGGCGAGCACCTCGGTGCGCAAGCCGCAAGAACAATGGATAACTGTATTCGGCGAGTGCCTCAGTGCACAAACCATACCGTGCCTTCGCGCACGAGTAAGAAGGCTAGAACATTGAAAGACAATAGGCGAATGTCCTAGCGCGTAATCCCCGAACATTGAACACTAAGTTATAGAGCATGGAAATACGGTCGAAACGTGTCTACGTGTACGAGATAATAAAAGATGGCTTCGTTGCGAGAGAATACAGTTGTGGCATGAATGTGACAGAACTGTCGGATATGACATAATGCCTCGAAAGATGTTCGAGACCTTCGGGTCGTTCGGTTGACGAACATTGAGTTGAGGCATGATGCCATCGAACGTTAAAACGAAGTATGAAATGTAAGAACATAGAAAGTTAATTGGAAGGAATATGAGATGATAAAGTCTGAGTCTCGAACTCAAGACTATGTTTGGTTATTTGAATTTGATTGCTTGAAGAATAAGGGCGTTGCATGGTCGAATGGGATGGACTTGAGATTAATGTGATAATAACTCATGCACGAGTGTTTCCCCCAAACGGTTAAATGTCGGAGCGCCCCGGAACCGCTTGGCCTAGGAGGGTAATGAATAATCTTTGTAGGCGCACATCCTTAGGACGAGTAGCACTCGTCTTATAGATGGGAAAAGCCGCAAATGATGGTATGCATCGGAAACGTTTTGGTTGTTGGGACCGCAACCCACCCGTTAAACGTCGGGCAGCCCGACCAATATTGAGAAAAGAATGAGAGAAGAAAGTAAGGAACTCCTTTAGTCCATTCCGGTGCGGATACGCCAACGGCCTTCATATAGCTAAGGAACGATGGGTTGAAAGTGTAGGCACGTATGCGTCCCGCACATAGATCATGCTTAGAGATGCACTTATAACATGACAGAGAAGGAATGGGGGACATTCACCTTGCGTCGGTGCAAGGACGAGAGCGTCGACTTGGTAAGAAGTCGCGCCACGAAATAAACATGAGATTGCTTGCCTGCTTGCCTATTTCAATTCGAATAACATGCTTGCCATGCTAACATGCTTTACGCTTTCGAATATGCCATGAAATTGACCCTAAGGAGAACATAGCAAGATCATAAGCTAAGTTGCATGATTCAATATAAATACTATAATATCGGTTTGGAAAGAAGATCTTTGTATCAGTATATGCGAGGACGAACGTACTGATCCCCTACCAGCTTCATGCAGGGTACAGGGAATGGATTGCTCGCGGCGAAGCGTTGCTTGAACGCGTTGAGGCTTGAAATGCCGAAGCGTATTGAAGCGTACGATCGCTTGACGCTCGGACATGCAACAGGATTGATACGGTCGAGATATAGAAGGCATGATGTATGGAATGATGAAATCCTTTATGGGCAAGAGAGAACCTGAGTGTTGTAGCCAATCTGGCATATATTGTTAGGCTATCGAAAGCCTTTGTGTAGCTTCCCTTCCCGGATTTTTTTTGAAATATTTTTATTTATTTATTTGATTTAAATGGTGTTTTTTAGATTTTATGAATAATTATTTAGTCAATTATTACGGTGGATGACTTTAGCCATGGTGGGATTTTGGAGTACAAGACGACTAGGAATCATGGCACAGATAGTACAGTAGCGTGTCTTGACTAGTGTATTAGCCATGCCAAGGAAGGCCGAGCCATAGTGATGTCCTAACTAAGAAAACCAGACCAAGTTGCGACTTAACCCTATAGAACATTTTAATTATTTATTAATTATAGTATTGACCTGTAGGAGACCGGTTGTGTCGATTTAGCCCGAGCTGGGCCCGAACCGAATCCAAGCTTTTGTAGGTATGTAGTGAGATCAAATACACCCATGTAGACATATTTCAAGTAGATGCAATACATATTATTGGTATATTAAATTTCGTTATTATTATTATTATTATTATCTTTATTAGGATTATTATTTAATATTATTATTTTATTGATTATATTATTCTATTGTCAAATAAATATTATATATGTGTGAATGCGAGTGTATGTATATATAAATATATATATGTAGATATATATGTGTATGTATATACAAATATACAAATATATTTATATATGTGTGTGTATACATGTATACACATAGATATGTATAGGTATTACTAAAAGAAAAAGAAAAGGAAATAAGAAATAGCAGCTAGCAGCCCAGGCCTCACAGTTAAAGCCCCACAGAGCCCGACCCAGGCCCAAGCAACAGGCCCAGGCCCAGTCGGCCAGGCCACAAGCATGTGTTTCCCAGCAAAGGGGAGGCAGGCCCCGAACCTGTGTTAACGCAACAGTGGAAAACCACATATATATCAGCCGATATATACGAAACAGAGGAAATTGAGAGCCATCGACCAAACCCTAATGTCGCACCCACGACGTGTCTCCTCCTCCATTTCTCTCTCCCAGGCGACCCACCCGTCGGCCGTGCACCACCGCCGTGCGCCAGAGTCAGCTGGCCGAGCGCGAGAACCAGCCCCGCGCGTGCACGGGCGCGGAACAGAGCAATCTCAGCAGGTGTGAACGGCTGACTTCACACCTCACGTTCGCGACGCACGCTCGACCATTTCGGGAACCACTTTTTCAGGTACACAGACTACATAACCCTCTCCTAATCCTATCAATTAGACTACTTTAGTTTGTACTAGGTTGGTGGTGAATCGAGTTCTAAAACTCGAAAAAACCCGCTTTCGTAGATACTAAAACGCGAACCAAACCCCCGACTTGGAAGGCTGATTCCGGCCAACCTACTGACGAATCCTCAGAACCAATTCATGGAAGTCATCGATAACCTATACGAGATTGGAACCCCATTTTTACTTTTATTTATAATGGTTTAAACAGTAAGTTATTTACTTGTGAAATCGAGAAAAAATCTATTTTCAAAATAGTGAAAAACCATAAAAACTCGCGATACGACGTACGTCCTGCCATTCTGGGTGACGTGATCGCGAACCGAAAGCATCGAAAGCTGCGTAATGGTTTCGTGGTCGTGTGGGCTGTGACTGAATTCAAATTGGTCGCGTGTGCGCGACGAATTTGATGCGTATCCGTCGAAATTTACCGTATCGGCCTCTGTGCAAATTTTCCAATTACTTTGTGCACGCTCGTCAGATCGAGACGAAACTTACGCCATCAGGAGCGTATCGTTTTTTTGGTCCTGTTTGCCAAGTTTGGTCCAATTCTGAGACAGTTGATAAAATTGCCGTTTTGCGGGCCCCACGGTCCGACCTAACGGGTAATTTTGTGCACGGCCCACCGGAATCTAACTTTGGACATACGGTTGGGTTCGTATCGAAAAACTAAATTCGTAGACATATAGTTTGACGACTTTAGAGACCATTGACTCTGGCATATTTTTTGGTACAAAGCGGGTCCAACGGCAGACACCAATTTTGCTCAAAATTACCGTTTTGCCCCTGTGTCCAGAATTGGACTTAAGGACAGGCAATCCTAACTAATTTGACTATTCTGAGAACATTGGTAATATTTATTTCTTCTTTTGGAGACAGTTGTGATGACTTGGACTTTCTGACTTATTGATTTGGAGTTACATTGTTGGTTCTTCGTGCAACCCCCAGGCAAGTATACCTTGCCTCCCTCTATAGTTTATTTTCATGCTTATAGTACACCTATCTTAGTATGTTATCTTGAGTTACCTTAGTTTCTATAGATTTATGGGATACCATGTTTACTAGTTTATTGTCTTGCTTTCATATCAGTGTTTTATGATTTGATAGTGTAGTTATACCCGGCTTGTTTACGTCATGGATCATGCTAGAGTTGTCCTTACCTGTGTCATGACTGAGTTGTAACGTGTCTTCACCTGTGTCTTGACTGAGTCGTGTCTGTAAGTATGTGTGAGTGAACTGCTATTCCTTTGTCTTTTCCACAACCTGCGAGTCCACACACGGGGAGAGGGTTGTCCGTTTGCACCTGCGAGTCCACACACGGGGCGAAGGTGACTTGTCTTGAAACTGACCTGCGAGTCCACATTTGGGGCGAGGGTTAGTGATTAGTTCAAACCTGCGAGTCCACATTCGGGACGATGGTTTGGTATTTGTAATGCCTGTGGTTCATATTACGTATTTGGAATACGTGTGCATATTTTATCTTGTATTGTTTGATTCCTGGCTTAGCTTTCCTTCTTGGCTTGTTTTATTTCCTTGGGCTGGTTCGTCTTGGCTTGGTTTTACTTGGTTCATTATGAACCAAGGTGAACCCCCTACCTACCACCACCATTTGTATTTATTGGCCCTCTTCATTCTCTCTCTTCATTTATCATCTTCTTCTTCCTCATTTACTTCTTACCTACCAGAGAGAGGAGAGAGAGTTCTAGGCAAGTGCAACTTGCTTCATGGAGGAACTCCAATTTTATTACTTCATTCTCTTCCTTACTACATTCTAAAGCACTTTAGTACTTAGCATTTCTCATTTCCATGGCTAGATTCTTGTAGATCTAAATTTATCTTATTTTCAGATTTCTTGGGTTTTGATCTACTTAACCTTGTTATTTCCGAGTTTTGATGGTTCCATGTTGTAGAGAATCTCGTTCTACCCTATTTTGACCTATGGAAGTTCGAATTTGGGCTCCGGATGATGGAGTTGTGGAGCTTAAGAACTTGGCTCTCATGGTGTTCTTCCTCTCAGAAATTTGGAGAAGATGAACTGTGCTTAGACTTCACTTGACCGCATGACAATTCATGCGGCAAGTGATTCGGCCGCATGAGACTCTCAGCCGCATAGGCTGGATCTCACTTCCTGGCCGCATGGGCTCATTCCCCATCGGCCGCATATGTGCCCATCTCCTTGAGCCGCATGAACTCTAGCACTTGCGGACCGCATAGGCCCTGATCTTCGAGCCGCATGAGAACCCCCAGACCCAGCCGCGTGGACTTCTTAATCCGGGCCGCATGACCCTGATTAATCCCAGCCGCATATGCATCCTTTATTTCCTGAGCCGCATGGGCTTCTACTGAACCGCATGCGCCCTCGTCCCCCTGAGCCGCATGCGCCCCTCTTGTCTTGGCCGCATGGGTTCCAGTGACCCGGGCCGCATGCGCTCACCTAATTGAGCCGCATGTGTCTTGCCCTTCCCTTGGCCGCATGAGGTTGAGTCCCTTATCAGCCGCATGTGCACCCTTCACTTCCTGCCGCATAAGCAGCCATGTTGACCCAGCCGCATGGGCTTCTATAAGCCGCATGCGCCTCCATTTTATATCCTTACGCCTTTTTGTCCTGAACTTGAAAATCATGAATTCATTTGATATGTTTGGAATTGATAATTGAGCACGACCTGACAGTGACCCGTAGTGGTGCACTCCTGACAAGTAACCTGACATGACCTGATAGTGGCCCGTCGTGGCGCACTCCTGACAAGTACACCTGACATGATTATCTTGAACAGCTGTTGCGACGGCTACCTGACATGACATGACCTGTATAATTATCTGGAAACCGTGGGCGATTGTGCTTGTACAAATAATCCAGTCCTGTCTTACATCATGTCTAGGACAGGGACTCCTGAGTACCACGGTCAGGAGTACCTACTGAAATGGACTAAGGCTAAATAACTAAATTAATACATTAGTCATGAAGAGATCTCCCAGCTACAGGTAATCCCGTTACCTGGGCACGCCTTGGGATCTGTAGCCTGCCGTCGAGTAGGGCACATTTCCAGCACACTGTCATGTGTTGCACCCTTCAAGCTACCTAAGGGTACATTCATTTCCTGGACGATGTACCCACCTGAATTCAACTCTAATTCTTTTAACCCGGGTATCCTGGATGGTCTGCAGGGCTTGTGGCTGTGGAGTAATCTCACTGCATCTTGTTAGTAATTAGGCTTGTGACAACCCTAGTTAGTTAAAGTATCAAGCCGTAGTTCTTGCTTGGCCGTGAATTGATTGGATGGAGTCTAACCAGTCTAGTCTTGTCCTGATCCTGTTCTAGATTACTGCATGACCAGAATGCTTGTATTTATTTTACTGATAAATGGTGAGAATTCCAAGTTCTGTTCAGACGAAGGGTTACAACCCCGGTCCTTGTTTGGTTTACGGGTTGTAACCTGGTTATCGGAATAGTCCCATGGTTATCTCGTCGTATATTATCCTGATGCATTTTTTTTATTTCTAGTTCTTACTTTATTTATACTCTTGTGCTGATTGCTGGTTTTAGTTCCTAAGTGAAGCTTCCTTTGTGGCACTTGCTCTTTCTGGGGTCTGACCCAGCTGGTTTTGTGTGGCCAGATTTCGGAGCAGCTCCAGAGGATCTACCGACTTTCCAGCCAGATGGTGGCCACTAGACGGAACCCTGGCAACGAGTGGGTTATTTTTGGCTCTCCCACTTTATTGTAAAAATATTTTTTTAAGGCGTTTAGCCGACGAGCACCTGTTTAGCTCGATTGCACTTACTTACTGTCTGCCTACGGGCTGTAACATGATTGACAGATCCTAGGGTTGATCATGTATGACTAAACTCTTGCTAGTCCTAACATTTTGTAACGACTAGCTTCATGATCAGCTGAATATGTAATGTTTGGGACGCCTTACTATTGTATATTTAATGATCATACTTCTTGTAACCTTTTTACTTACTTGCTTGTGATTGAGACACTAGGCTTCTTCATGACCTTAAGAGACTGTTGGCTTGTAGATAAACCCTCATGTATCTAGACAGCCGTGACCGTATAGCGAGATGGATTCCATTTCATATATGTAGCTGGCTATGTCTGCCCCCGCTCTCCAGTATTCTGGTTCTGGGGCGTGACAGTATTCCATTGATCTCTTGTTCTTCAAGCAGTTCATTTTTGCATAGTTGATCCCGTGTCCGTGTTCATAGTTACCTGTCAGTAGCCACATGTCAGTTTCCTGTCTTGTTCCTGTTTATACCCTAGTTATATTATTACATGATTAAACTGTTAGATAGGCATGTTTTATGTATCTTGCTAGTCCTCTGAGGACCTGATGATCTCTTCAGGTTTAGTGATTGTATGGAGTTAGTTAGCAGAACGGGATGGTAGAGGATTGCGATGCATGATACAGGTATTTGCTTGTAATATTTTTTTATTATCCTCTCGTGCTTTATATTCAGTACCATGATATACTCTGCTTATTTATAGACTCATATCATTCTTAGAGTCTAATCGAACAATATGCTAATGGCTGCAGACCATGACCCATACTTGTTCATTCTTGTTTATATGAATCATGTGGATTGAGATATAGTTTAGACTAGATATGATACCATGACAGCTTATACGTACTAGAGTCGGGCTGGAGTCCGTTCGATACGTAGCTGGCTTGCTCACGAGCTCACGTCCGAAAAGCGGGTGCGGATCGTGACAAGTTTTTGTGGTGGCCCATGCAGGTCAGAGCATATCGTATCGGTTACGTAACTGTACTGATACGAGCCTGCGACCTTGACTAAACCTTAAAAATCTCAATCCACACTGCCTTGAAAATTCTCCTAGAAATTCTCTACGTTCTTGAAAACTCTATATTTGCTCTCAACTATACTTCTTTGTTTTCCGTACCATTGATTCTCGTCCATCTTTATTTCGAGGGGACGAACGATCGTGCTATCTAGGATCTATCAGAAATCCTTAAATTATAGTATATATTGCTGACTATTAAATGTTTGGTTGTTTATAGATATGAGGGAGTATAGATGCCATATGCCTAGATATCTGCCGGTAGAATTGTTCGCAACTAGTTAGAAGACCATAAGATTCTAGTGACCTTGTTTTGAGGAGTGGTGTGACCAAAGGTGGGTAGAAGTCCTCGAGATTTCATAGTTACAAAATTGCTAGGGGAATGTAGTAAACTATTTTTGAGGAATTAAATTTAAGGAGATTTAGATAATAGTAGACCCTTTTTTTGAATTTTAGGAATAGTTATGAATTAGAATTTCGAGGACGAAATTATTTTTAAGGTGGGTAGATTTGTAGCTTCCCTTCCCGGATTTTTTTTGAAATATTTTTATTTATTTATTTGATTTAAATGGTGATTTTTAGATTTTATGAATAATTATTTAGTTAATTATTATGGTGGATGACTTTAGCCATGGTGGGATTTTGGAGTACAAGACGACTAGGAATCATGGCACAGATAGTGCAGTGGCGTGCCTTGACTAGTGTATTAGCCATGCCAAGGAAGGCCGAGCCATAGTGATGTCCTAACTAAGAAAACTAGGCCAAGTTGCGACTTAACCCTATAGAACGTTTTAATTATTTATTAATTATAGTATTGACCTGTAGGAGACCGGTTGTGTAGATTTAGCCCGAGCTGGGCCCGAACCGAATCTAAGCTTTTGTAGGTATGTAGTAAGATCAAATATACCCATGTAGACATATTTCAAGTAGATGCAATGCCTATTATTGGTATATTAAATTTCGTTATTATTATTATTATCTTTATTGGGATTATTATTTAATATTATTATTTTATTGGTTATATTATTCTATTGTCAAATAAATATTATATATGTGTGAATGTGAGTGTATGTATATATAAATATATATGTAGATATATATGTGTATGTATATACAAATATATAAATATATTTATATATGTGTGTGTATACATGTATACACATAGATATGTATAGGTATTACTAAAAGAAAAAGAAAAAGAAATAAGAAATAGCAGCTAGCAGCCCAGGCCTCACAGTTAAAGCCCCACAGAGCCCGACCCAGGCCCAAGCAGCAGTCCCAGGCCCAGTCGGCCAGGCCACAAGCCTGTGTTTTCCAGCAAAGGGGAGGCAGGCCCCGAACCTGTGTTAACGCAACAGTAGAAAACCACATATATTGTCACGACCCGCACCCTTATGAGGGGCACGAGCACGTGGGTACGTCCAGCCTACGCCGTAGTATCGGCGGTAGAACGCTGTATATAACGTCTGTAAATACTACGACTAACAATATAAAGGTACCTATATAGTATATACTCTCCGAATGGAGGTAACATATCAATACAGTCTCAATCACAGAATAAAACTAAGGTAGATAGCTCAGAAGGAAAGACATATGATAGATAAAAGAGTAAATAAGTCCAGTGTCCAATACAGCCCAGATATATACAACATCACAGGATCTCAAAATATAATATAGAAGCTACAGTCTGATAAAGCTAGCTGGATCGCAGTCCAGCCAAACCTAGCTAATCTATACTACTCCGGGAGTACAAAATCTAGTGGCTCTACTATAAGGCCACGGTCCTGGACTACTCCATCTAACTCGAGCCCATAATAGGTCGAGCAGTCCGCCTCAGAATCATCTGTAATATATCATAACGGTATCCTGTCAGGAAAATGAGCAAGTACAAGCACTAACAGCAGTTCCATGTGAATTGACAAATTCTATAAGAGACAATATAATGAACTACAAGACAAAGATATATGAAGACTTGGGAACCGTTCGGAAGCCGAGTTACAACCCTTAAACCAAACAAAGACCGGGACTGTAACTCTTCTCCCGAGCAGAACTTAGTCTCCAATCAAGGTACAATGTAAAGGCAAGTAGAGCATGTGAGTAACTGTATATCATGGCATGGTGAGAAAATACTGAATGTAGAACAGAGCAAGATATACGATAAGATAAAGTAAATATAAAAAAGTGACTTGAATTATTAGAGCGATATGTGATCGGCTTGGGATAAGTGACAGGACAGGCTATCCACTTGGCCCGGCAATCCGCGGTGACCTCAACGGAAAGTCATGCCGGCCAACCTGGATAACGAGCACAAGGCAAAAGGATCTCGCTACACCCTTCGTGAGGGAAGAGTGGCGCGAGCACATGAATAGTGAAAGGGTGGCTTGGATCACATAGCCCCTAATAATTTCCCATCCTCGAATAGTACAATGGATCTGGACATGACACGTCATGGCACATGATTCCGTAAGAGGGTAGCAAATTCTCTTAGAAACCGGTGTCTATACAATTACAGGGAACAAGACAGAAAGTATACCAATATACCCAAAAATCTAGGAACAACATCTCATATCATGATCCAACGTGTACTAGTCCGTGAATTATCGTGACTGAGAATCAAGTAAGACACTACGACTGAATCGGATATAGCAGATATCAAGATAATAAAAACTATCAGTGAATATACTTGCCTGCTGTCCTGAGCTGTAGGGTATATCAATGCTCAGAGCGGTAATCAGAAATCTAAAGATGAGATACTGTATGTTAATTTAGGTTTAAACAAGTTTAAGAATGATTCACCATAAATGATATGCAATCTAGGTCAAACTAGGTCTCACTGAGTCATACTAAGTCCTGTCAAGTCAAATCTAGGTCAAATCAAGTTATATCAAGTCAATCTAAGTCAGACCAAGTCAACCCTAGGTCATACCAGTCATCACAGGTCAAAACAAGTCGAAGAAAGTCAAATGGGATCAAGAGTTGGCCTACAGTTGACTTTTGGTCAACTGGTTAACCCTGGTCAACTCTGGTCAACTATAGGTCAACCCTAGGTCAAACTGGTCAAATATTGACCAACAGTTGACTTTTGGTCAACTGGTCAACTCTGGTTTGGATTTGGTCAAATCTAGACAAAGTATTGACTCACGGTTGACTTTTGGGTAAAAAGTCAACTCTGCGTCAACCGAGCCAAAATCGGCTCAAATATGACATTTGTAGGGTGTACCCAACATGCCATCCAAGTTTCAAGTCAATCCGAATACCCGAACTCCGTATCTCGAAATTACCCGATTACCCCTTAACATTTACCCTTAAACCGTTCTAACTCGACGCCTAGTGGCCTTTCCTTAGGAATTCCACTCCGTACTTCCTAGGATAGTAGGGTACTAGCCTATACAACCATTACCTACCAAGTTTTCTAGGGTAAGTGGACATCCAGTCCATCTTACGGTCTGAATCGCCCGTTTACCCGTTATCTCGAATATTTCAAGATACGGAATGGTGCGGTACGATACCGTCTCTCCGAGCCCACACGCAACCCCGATTCCAACTCCGAAGCCTACCCACAAAATCTAAATCACATTATCTAAGTCCCCTCCAAGTTTCAACGCGTTCCGAATCACGGAACTCAAATTCACCCCTTCACCAAAATCCTAACTTAACATTCACTCACTCACTCAACCCCATTTTTCACACTCACTTAGGACTAACTTAGGGAGATATTCTAGTGGGTTTTAGAGGGGTATATAGAGCTATATATAGGGGCATATATATGTATATATATGGGCATATATATAGGGGTACATATATGATGGATTGGAGGGTTAAATGGGGGCCTAAAGGGGGGTTGCTGCTGCTGCAATTGCTGTTACTGCTGCTGCTGCTATGGTTGTTACTGCTGCTGCTGTGGGGGCTATTTAGGGGGGGGGGGGAACAGCAGCCCTATCCCCCCCCTTTGCTACTATGGTGGCCCCCCTCTTCCCCTTCACTTCTCTCACTCATTCTCCCTCTATTTCCCTCTCTAAACTCTCAATCTCTTCCACGCAATCTCTTCTAATTCCTCTCTATCACTCTCATATATATATATATATATATATATATATATATATATATATATATATATATATATCACTCACATACATTTCCTCATTCCCTTCCCTCTCTACACATACCAATACACACACATATATACACATGACCACACACACACACACACACACACACACACACACACACACATATATATATATATATATATATGTATATATATATATATATATATATATATATATATAAATGTATATATATATATATATATATATATATATATATATATATATATATATATATATATATATATAGACACACACACACTTATATGTATCTATATATATATGGACACTCACACACACACATGGACACACACTCTCACATGGACACACACATACTTATAGACAAATACACATATACATATCTATATATATATATATATATATATATATATATATATAGACACACAAATACACATGTATATATATATATATATATATATATATATATATATATATATATATATATATATATATATATACCACTCTAAAAGGATAAAACCATAAATAATCCTTAAACTAGATTTTAAGGAAACCTACAAAATCTAGGGTCAACTTGTAGAGAATGGTCTCCCCTATAATAAATGTGAAAGAATAAATGAATTATGAGAAGTTATGATGGGTTTAAAAGCATACCTAAGTTGTAGATTTGGAAGGAGAAGAAGAAGTTGGAAGAAAAGAAATGAAGAAAGAAGAAGAAGACTTAGTGATGAAGGAAGGAGAGGTGGAGGGGGTGCCTTGTATGGCCGGCCATGGTGGTCAAAGGTAGGGGCACTTGTAATTACAAGGTTGCCCCTCCCAAGCTTCTATGCTAAGTTAAGACCCAAAATTGGTTTTGGAAATTCCTAAAAATAAATAAAAATCATAATTAAACTTAATTACTCATGGGGGACTAGTCCAAACTCCTAAACCTAAAAGTTTAGTGTGGTGGGCCATGGTTAAATAACATGCTAATTACGACTCAAGTCGAAATTCCTCGGGGTCCCGAATTAACTCGGAATGCGATAAAATTCGAACCCGACTCCTATAATAATTAAATATTAATATTCATGAAATAAAATTCCCAAAAATATTATAAAATAGAAAATTACCATTTTACCCCTAACTTGGAAAAGTGAGGGTGACAAGTCTATCCACCTTAAAAAAAATTTCGTCCTCGAAATTGAAGACACAAGCACAGGAAATCACAAACAGAAAGACAAAAGAAATAGATTTATACCTCAGGGCACAAAAAGATAAGGAAAACGCTCCCGCATGTCGTCCTCCCTCTCCCAGGTAGACTCACCTGGAGAGTGATGTCTCCACGCAACCCGAACCAAGGGTATGACCTGGTTCCGGAGCACCTTCTCCCTGCGATCCAGAATCTCCACCGGCTGTTCTGGATAGCTAAGAGTAGGTCCCACCTGTATCGCTGAATGGTCCAATACATGGCTAGGATCTGTCACGTACCGCCTCAGCTGAGATACATGAAACACGTTGTGCACTCCCTCGAGCCTGGTAGGCAAGTCCAGTCGGTAGGCTATTGCACCGATCCTCTCTATGATGGTGAAAGGTCCAATGTAGCACGGACTGAGCTTTCCATCGCCGCCAAAGCGAATAGTGCCACGTGTCGGGGATATCCTCAGAAATACTATGTCACCATCCTAGACACAAGACAAAAACTCAACATACAACTAACAAACAATCACAACAAACACGACAAGAACTGAAACTAACCTCGAACTCTAACGGTCTCCGGTGACTATCGGCCCAATGCCGCTGCCTATCCTGAGCCACCCGAAGTCTGTCTCTAATCATCCTGACCTTCTCGGCCGTATCCACAACCATCTCCGGCCCAAGAAGCGCCAGCTCACCGACATCGTCCCAAGACAAAGGAGTAAGGTATCTCCGTCCATATAGAGCCTCAAATGGTGACATCTCTATACTGGTCTGGTAGCTTTTGTTGTAAGCAAACTCTACCAGGTGAAGATGGTCCTCCCAAGAACCCCCGAGATCTAGGACATATGTGCGAAGCATATCCTCCAAAGTCTGGATGGTCCTCTCCGACTGCCCGTCTGTCTGAGGATGATAAGCAGTACTAAACTTGAGTGAGGTGCCCAAGCTAGCCTGCAAACTCCTCCAGAAGTAGGAAGTGAATCGGCTATCCCGATCTGAAACTATGCTCACCGGAACTCCGTGCAATCTCACGATCTGACGAACATACAGCTCAGCCAGCCTCTACGTAGACAAACCCACTTTGAAAGGCAAAAAGTGGGCCAATTTGGTCAATCTATCAACTATGACCCAAACTGCGTCCTTTCCTCCTGGCGATCGTGGAAGTCCAAATACAAAGTCCATGGTGATGTGCTCCCACTTCCACTCGGGAATGGGTAGCTGCTGTAGCAATCCACCTGGTCTCTGCCTCTCGGCCTTCACCTGCTGACACACAAGGCAACGAGATACAAACTGAGCTACCTCGTGCTTCATGCCATACCACCATACGTGCTCTCTCAGGTCCCTATACATCTTGTTGGCTCCAGGATGCATAGAATACAGAGAGCGATGCGCCTCCTGAAGAACCTCCTCCCGAAGCTCTCCACGCGGAATGCACAGCCTAGTACCGTGCCGCAACGACCCATCTTCAGCTACAGAGAAATCATCAAGCAAGTCCGTCCTCACCTGCTCCCTGATGCTCCTCAGGGCAACATCATCATACTGCGCTGACCTGACTCTATCCATCAGCTCAGACTGAATCTGCAAACCCCACATCTGGATCTCCACGCCCGGAATGATGACCTCGATACCCAAACTATCCAGGTCGGCCAACAAGTGACGATCTGTCGTCAAGAACATAGCAACTGGATACCTGCTTAAGGCATCTGCAACTACGTTGGCCTTCCTCGGATGGTACTGCAAGGATATATCGAAGTCCTTCATCAGCTCTAACCACCGCCACTGCCGCATGTTCAACTCCTTCTGAGTGAACACGTACTTCAAGCTCTTGTGATCTGTGAAGATCTCAACTTGCTTTCCGTACAGATAATACTTCCATAACTTCAAAGCAAATATAACCGCGACCAACTCCAGATCATGAGTAGGATAGTTCTTCTCATGAGGACGTAAGTGTCTGGATGCATAGGCAATCACCTTCCTGTTCTGCTGAAGAACACACCCTAAACCCTTCCCGGAAGCATCGCTGAAGATCGAGAACCCACCTGACCCAGATGGCAAGGTCAAGATCGGAGCTGAAGTCAACCTCCTCTTCAGCTCATCGAATGCAGCCTGACACTCAACAGTCTAGACGAACTCCACGTCCTTCCTGGTGAGTCTAGTCATCGGCTCTGCAATTCGCGAGAAGTCCTGGACGAACTTTCGGTAATAGCCAGCTAAACCCAGAAAGCTCCAAACCTCGGCAACTGAACTGGGCGTAGACCAAGACTCCACTGCCAAAATTTTCCTCTGGTCCACTGAAATCCCGTGCTCGGTCACAACATGACCTAAGAACTCCACCTGGTCTAAGAAGAACTCACACTTTGAAAGCTTCCGGTAGAGTTGCTCCCTCCTCAGAGTCTCGAACACAACTCTCAAGTGCTCCTCATGCTCCTCTTGCGTCTTCGAATAGATCAAGATATCGTCTATGAAGACCACCATGAACTTGTCAAGGTACTGATGGAATACCTTGTTCATCAAGTTCATGAACACCGCGGGAGCATTGGTCAACCCAAATGGCATCACTGTATACTCGTACTGGCCGTACCGAGTCCGAAATACCGTCTTGGGAATGTCATCCCGCCTCACCTTCAGCTGGTGATACCCGGACCTCAAATCTATCTTCGAAAAGACCTTTGCCCCACTCAGCTGATCGAACAAGTCGTCGATCCTCGGCAAAGGGTACCTATTCTTGATAGTGAGGTTGTTGAGCGCCCGGTAATCAATGCACAGACGGAACGTACCGTCCTTCTTCGGCACAAAAAGGACTGGCGCTCTCCAGGACGAAGAACTGGATCTGATGAACCCCTTGTCCTGCAGCTCGTCGACTTGCTTCTTCAGCTCTATCAACTCGCTGTTGTTCACCCTATAGACATGCTGTGAAATAGGCTCGGCGCCCGGCACCAAGTCTATGGAGAACTCAATGTCCCTGTCTGGCGGCATCCCCGACAACTCCTCGGAAAAGACATCCGAGAACTCAGCTATCAATGGATGTGGCAAATCCTGACCCGCCAACAAAGCTCCACAGAATCCAGCCTCCGGCTCCGCTGCTCCTCGAGCAAACTCGATCTCTGGCTCTCCCGGCGTCCTAAAAAGAACTCTGCCGCCTCTACAATCAATACTAGCATGATGCATGCTCAACCAATCCATACCGAGTACCATATCGTACCTCGGTAGGGGAATTACGAGCAGACACGCACTCAAGTCCCGGCCTCTCAGAGTGACTCTTCTCCCCTTGCAAATATTATTAACCAGGATAATACCTCCCCCGGTCATAATCTTGCAAGTCCTACCCATATATTCAGCAATAATATTATGTCTCAGAGCAAAAGAAACAGACACAAAACTATGGATCGCCCCAGAATCAGACAAGACGAAAGCAGGAAAGGAATCTAGGAGAACATGACCTGCTACAACATCTCCCACCGGCTCTGCCTCCTCCTCTGCTGCCAAAGCGAACACCCTGCCCGCGGGTGCTCCCTTCTGGTGCTGAACAAAGCGCTACTGCTGGGTCTGAAATGGAGGACCTCTCTGCTGAACTACTGGTCCTCTAGCCGGCTGCGCTCTGTCATGGCCTCCTCTGACTCCGCAAAAACGGCAATCCCTCAGCTGGTGATCGGGCGCCCCACAGTAGAGACAGACGTCCAACCTCTTCCTGCAAGCCTCCCTGGTATGCCCCGGCTTCCCGCAGAAGCCGTACGGAGTAGCCGGTCTCTGGCCCTGTCCCTGGTGCTGCTGGGCACGCGCCGGTGCCTGCTGAATCTGCAACAGAGGCTGCTGCTGAAATGGTCTCTGTTGATGCTGAATATGGAGGCGCTTAGCCGGTCCCGCACTGGAACTCGCCCCTATAGTATCTCCGCTCCTCTTCAGCTTGAGGCCGAAGTCCTCCTCTGCAATCTGCGCGTCCATCAATATCTGATCGAACGTCGCGTCACGGCGACCCGAGGTGCGGGTGCGCACTGCATGAATAAGTCCCCTGCGGAACTTACGAGCCTTCTGCCCCTCATCCTGGATCATATCGGGAGCAAACCTGCTAAGGTGGAAGAACTCAGCTGCATACTCGTCCACCGACGAGTTCCCCTGTACTAGACCCACGAACTGGCCCTCCAATGCTGTAAGAGCCACGTCCGGGAAGAACTTCTCCTTGAAGAGCCTCCGAAAGTTCTTCCATGTCAGCCCTCTCACCGACGCACGAGGATCCGTACGGTACCATGTCAGCACAATGTCGAAGAATCGGCTGGCTGCGGCCGAAACCCAAAGTGCTCTAGGAAGCTCTGCCAGCTCCATGCTCCGCTGTACATCCTCTAGCCAGTCGTCTGCATAAAGGATGCCCTCTGTGCCTGTGAAGTCCCTGGAGCTCATCTTCCTAAAGTCTAATACTGTCCATGGCCTGGACTGCTGCTGATACGGCTGCTGGCCAGTAGGGCCCTGCACCGTACTCGGTGCCACTCTCTCCACTGCTGCCAGTACAAGCTGATGCGAGTTCTCTATACTCTGCCTCAGCATCTCAATCTGACGGTGTGACGCCTCCGACTGGCGCTGCGATGGCTCTGTCTGGGCCCGTTGTGTCTCCATCATCTGCTGAAGGAGAAGGAATATATGATGTGTATCCGTCGGTATCGGTGGTGGTGGCGGCAGCATCTCCGGAACGACGACCGAAACCCTCTGGGGTGGAGGTAGTAGACCTCCCTGTGCAACTGCCGGGGTCTCCGGGATAGTAGAATAACTGGGGGCAGTCTCGTGAACCTCCTCCTCAGCCTGATCAGATCTCTCAGGCAAGCTACTCGATCCAGAGGCCAACGGGTGCGTCATCGTCATCCTGGAGACGAATTAAAACAAAGAGATCAATATGGCACATGAGTAGATTTATCAAAGAAGGACAGTTAATTTAATACAAGGGAAGTAATCATGATAATCAAAAGATCGGAATTTTTTTCCTAGGTGTGATTAAGAAACTCCTATCATGTCCTAGGTCCTACGTCTTAATTGCAGGCTCGTAATTAGTACTCTAAGTCGAGCACCATTACGAGATCGCACTAATTGCGACACAGACCTGCATGGGCCACCACAAAAACGTGTCACGACCCACACCCTTATAAGGGGCACGAGCACGTGGGTACGTCCAGCCTACGCCGCAGTATCGGCGGTAGAACGCTGTATATAACGTCTGTAAATACTACGACTAACAGTATAAAGGTACCTGTACAGTATATACTCTCCGAATGTAGGTGACATATCAATACAGTCTCAATCACAGAATAAAACTAAGGTAGATAGCTCAGAAGGAAAGACATATGATAGATGAAAGAGTAAATAAGTCCAGTGTCTAATACAGCCCAGATATATACAACATCACAGGATCTCAAAATATAATATAGAAGCTACAGTCTGATAAAGCTAGCTGGATCGCAGTCCAGCCAAACCTAGCTAATCTATACTACTCCGGGAGTACAAAATCTAGTGGCTCTACTATAAGGCCACGGTCCTGGACTACTCCATCTAACTCGAGCCCATAATAGGTCGAGCAGTCCATCTCAGAATCATCTGTAATATATTATAACGGTATCCTGTCAGGAAAATGAGCAAGTACAAGCACTAACAGCAGTTCCATGTGAATTGACAAATTCTATAAGAGACAGTATAATGAACTACAAGACAAAGATATATGAAGACTTGGGAACCGTTCGGAAGCCGAGTTACAACCCTTAAACCAAACAAGGACCGGGGCTGTAACTCTTCTCCCGAGCAGAACTTAGTCTCCAATCAAGGTACAATGTAAAGGCAAGTAGAGCATGTGAGTAACTATATATCATGGCATGGTAAGAAAATACTGAATGTAGAACAGAGCAGGATATACGATAAGATAAAGTAAATATAAAAAAATGACTTGAATTATTAGAACAATATGTGATCGGCTTGGGATAAGTGACAGGACAGGCTATCCACTTGGCCCGGCAATCCGCGGTGACCTCAACGGAAAGTCATGCTGGCCAACCTGGATAACGAGCACAAGGCAAAAGGATCTCGCTACACCCTTCGTGAGGGAAGAGTGGCACAAGCACATGAATAGTGACATGGTGGCTTGGATCACATAGCCCCTAATAATTTCCCATCCCCGAATAGTACAATGGATCTAGACATGACATGTCATGGCACGTGATTCCGTAAGAGGGTAGCAAATTCCCTTAGAAATCGGTGTCTATACAAGTACATGGAACAAGACAGGAAGTGTACCAATATACCCAGAAATCTAGGAACAACATCTCATGTCATGATCCAACGTGTGCTAGTCCGTGAACTATCGTGACTGAGAATCAAGTAAGACACTACGACTGAATCGGATATAGCAGATATCAAGACAATGAAAACTATC